>JAQZBX010051978.1:0-19249 GCA_029593785.1 Cabassous unicinctus | reverse complement strand
GTAAAGTTTTCTCTTTGATACTTTTTCTTCTTATTTTATTTTCTTACTTCTTTCTATGTTCCCTTGAAGGCAAAAGATTGGGTCTGGAGGAATCGAAAGATGTGAGAAAGGAAGAAGGATAATCGTATTATTGCTAAAAGTTAGAAGAGGGGCCAAATAAGACTTAATGAAATGAACATTTAACTCAAATAGGGAGTGTTGAGTAATAGGAGAGAAAGTGGAGTACCTACAATGGATTGGGAAACCAAATTGCGGAGTATATATATAATGATTTAGAGGGCTAGAATTATGAGGAGGGAGAGAAAGCATTAAGAAAGGGCTAAAAGGAAAGAGTTAATATTAATAAAGAAAGAGAAAAACAAAATAGAGGGGATAGAAATTGACACCCTTGAGTTGTGGGTGTATGGAAAAAATGTGAAATTTAATAGCCACAACAGAAAGCAGAGGGCAGAAAGAGGAAGGAGGGATAATAGAGAGTTTGGAATACTAAATCAATATATAGGGAGAATGGGAAATTTCTGAAGAAGAAGCACAGTAAAGAAGAGAGAAGCTAGGAGCACCTAATTTTTTTTAAGAAATGAAAGAAAGAAGAAAGGGGGGAGGAAAGAGGAAAGAAAAGCAAGAGGCAACAAATAAACAGAGAAAAAGCAAGCATTCACACTGGCAAGCAGTCACACAAAGCTAAGGGGCGTCAATATTCCCTGGGGTCCTGTGGATTCTCTCAGCCTGCTTGTGTTTATCAAACAATTTCCCCACAGGCTTTTTGTATGCAGGTCCTGAAGAAGTTTTGGCTATTAAACTAAATCAAAAATAATTTATTTTTCATTTATTAAAGGGACCATTTTATTTATTGATTTATTTGTTTGTTTATTTATTTATTTTTTGGCATAATACAGGACCAAAAATAAGTCCTTCTTTAGACAACCTCCCTTACGGAAGTGTCTCTACCTGGGCTCCTGGAAACTAATCAAGCACTTCCCAATTTCTGCATTCCCCAGGGACGCAAAAGTCTGATGTGTAGAACGCTAAAAATGGCAGACTCTGGCAGACTCCACCCTTCTGGATCAGAGCCCCTGCGTCATCGGGCTGCGTGTAAATGTGGTTAACTGCAGATTCGCCTCTCCCCTCAGCCTGGTGCTACTTCAAGCTGGCTTATCTGCTCCCCAAAGTTATGAGAGGGTCCAGGCAGCCAGATCGACAGCTAAAATATCCCCTCTCTGCTTTCTGTCAGAACTCTCCCTGTCTTGGGGATTGTCCCTCTTCCCAGCTCCGCAGGCCAGGGCTAATCCGTGGGCTCCTCGGCTACTCAACTCCCTAGAAGATTAACCCCTCCCCTCCTCCGGGTGCTGATTCACTGCAGCTGTTTTGTTCCTCTAAGTTGCAGGGGACTTCAGGAAGCCAAATCCCCAGACAATAAAGCTCTCTTATCAGAGCTCCTGCCTCATATAACGCCCCCTCCCACCAGATCGGGTCACCCAGTTACTGGCGTGATGGGAGTTGCTCTTCCAGCCAGCTTTTTTTTTTTCCCATATGGGTGGGGGTCAGCCAACTGTGTTAACCACCACAGGCAGGCTTAAAACTCATGAATCTCTATGGTTCAGTCCACACCATCGATCTGTCCAGAGAGATGCCCCAAGCTTCTTACTCCACACACCCACAGCACAGACACCCGTGCCGCTCCCCGTCCACTCTCTGCCATGATCTGGGAGCTGCTCGGAGTCACCCTCCTAAGCCAATGCCATCTTTCCCCTCCTCCCCTGTTCTTCTAATTTGGCTGTAAAACCAGGAAATTGGTTTTCATTAAACTGTTTTATTGCATTTTTAACTTCAGGTGGGTGAAAATGAATATTTGAGGAAACTGGTGGCAGGAATCACTGAGATAAAACCCTCCACAAGTTATTGGAAATTTAGATTTGTTGGAGGGGATGGAGGGTGCATTGATCAGGCTAGTAAGGTAATGGGTCTCTGGATGAACAGTGGCAGCTTGGAAAGCACAATGTATAACATTATCGTGGATTGGAGGACGCTTATAATGTGTTCCAAATAACAAGGGTCTGCCATGCATCTCAGGTTTTCATTTCTTTTTGTCCTTTTGTAATTTCCCATATAGCAACATCTAACCTATTAAGTAACTTCTGGTCATGGTTATATTGATAGGAACCATATCATAGCAGACTTCTAGCTCTTGAGTGTTTTTTTACACACCTATTATTAATGCATACTTTTTTAAGAGTCGGAATACTAATGCTTTGTACTGTATTCAATTATCCCACAATTGTAAACGCACCTAAGTGAAACAAAATAAATTATGGAAATGAATACTATCCTCTGCTTCTTCATTCCCACACCTCCCCGAAAAAGGTGTTAGTTGAACTTCCCCAACTGCACATAAAGCCAAAGAAATTCTAGTGAATGTATATTTCTTGCTTCCTTCATACCTACAATGTTTCATTCCATCCCACTACCTCTAAGAGGAGGCAGTTTAATAATTGTTCACTAGTGACTTCTGTTAAATGCCATGCCTATGTTTCCTTTGTGTGTCTTTGGGTGGGAATTGACCTTGCTGCTTTAAATATGAGGACCATATAGTATGGTCATTGAACTTATATCTCTTTGGTGTTAGACATGTAATTTACAGAATTGTGCTAAGATACTTAGAAAAAGAGAGTGGAACTGCTGTGTTAAAAACCAAGTTGGTTTAAAAACTGACTTGGACATCATTTGACTGCTACACTTTTAAAACTGCCATAATTTATATATTCGTATTGCTCTGCTTTGCAACTGTAATTCTATATATGGCTGTCTACTATATTTACTTTCATACAAAGAAAATAAATATTTTGTTATCTGCTATAAAGAAAAATGAAGGGCTGCTTGCAAAAGTTAAATCAATCACTGTCCAAGGGTGAGCTCGCAAACACCCCAAGACCCCAGACAAGCAGTGGGGGTGGGAAGAGTCAGGGACATGATCATCCTGTTGACAAAATCTCATACCCAAGCCTTAAACCAAGAGAAGGTTTCAATGGGAGTTCAAAGCCATCAGCACCATGATGCAGCCATCAAACTGAGGAAATAACTTGTTTCTCCTCACACCTGGCACAACACCCGTGCCACTGGGAGCAGTCATCTCTCCCTCCAAGAGCCCAAATGGAGCCCCTTGGTGCTATTTGTGAATTGGAATTGGAAATTGGAAAATTGTGAATTGGAAAAAAGCACCCCATCCCCACACCCCCACACCCAAACAGCATCATCATTCAGGTTGCTGTGAAATTACCCCTGGGGCTAATGACACACAACACAGGATCCAAACACAAGCCCATGGTTGAAGCTCAGTCATGTGAAAGGTTGGTCCAGTGAAGTCCTATCATATTCCATGATCAAGATTAAAGATGCAGAATCACCATCAAGGGCCAGGACTCTAGAACCAGACATCTCATGGTGAAATCTGCCTTGCCCACTTGAATTCAGAAGTTCAATACACAGAGCACATTTCTAGCTGGAGGCATAAGGATCGAGTTACAGGGCAACAATGAAAGCTGAAATTCAGTCCTCACAAGAGACATCCAGTTTCTGCACATGTAATACTTGCTTTCTTGAAAATGTGTTTATCATGGGGAAAAATCATTCTCTGATGAATTTCCAAGGGCTGTGATCAGGCTTAGAAACAAGATGGGATATTTTGCTGACAGACATGAAAACTTGGGGTTTCCTCACCATTCGGCAAAATCTCTGGAATTCACTGGGGCACATTTGATTGTGGAACCACCACAGAGGAGCTCAAGTGCTTACTGGTGGATACCATCATATATTGTTGACAGGGATCCTGGATTGTTTCAGACCCAGGGACTGGTGTGCCCACTTTTCCTACTATATCTATCTCTCTTGGTTGATTTCTATATTTGTGGTGGCCATGCCAGTGTTAGGAAGCCATGTAGCTTTGCATTTACTCTTGAAAAGAAGAAACAATAAATTATTTCATTTCACATTTTACTTGGAGCACCTCAAAAGAAATAGAAAGCCATATCACACAGCAATGACTACCTGGTTGCTAATATGGTTCAACTCATCTTACCGTGCCTCATGAGACAGAGCTGCTAAGCAATGTATCTCCAACCTGAAGAAAGCTCCCTAGATCACTCATGTCATCACCTTGGATGCATTCTGCAAGAAGACAACAGATCCACGAATTTCTCCCTAAACATCTTCTTCATTTTAATTCTCTTTTCATTTCACATGATGCCACATCATTGGTTGGGAACCAGAGGCAAAATGACCGGAACATTTATTTTAAAATTATCATCAAAATGTGTGTCTTTCTATTCACTGATTATGCCTAAGAGAGCACCGCAGGTCATGCCCTGCTCCTCTTTTTTAACCTGATAGTATCCACAAGACTGGAATTTTTACAAAATCATGGCCAAGAGGTACCTAAAACAACACAATATAGAGAGAAAAAAGTTATTGGAATATATATAGGAGGAATCTAATAAAAGAGCTGGTCTACTTTCAAAGAAGTAAAAACTTTAAAAATTTGTGGTCGACTTTCAAACAAGTAGAATGTGACAGAACAGCACGTATTTACATATGGGTAACCACATCATAATCCCTATGTAAATGAGAAAACTAAAAATAATATGAGATTAAATAGAAATACTTTATGTGAAAGAAAAATTAGAGCTTACTATCCAGAAAGGATAGATTCATAAAATAATTCACAAAGATCTCCTCTAAATTATTGAATCAAAAGTGGGCATATTCAAAATTAAAAATCAGAGAAAAGCATATGGTGCTATGTTCTTATTATTCCCACAGTAAGTGTAGTTACTTATTTATTTAATTTTTTAAAAATTATACAGAAATATTTGTATCAATTGCATTCAACAGTAAATGAAACCATTGAGGCCTGTCATGTTTAAAGACTGTAGTTTTAAATGGAGCTAACTAAATGCCTTACATTTTCAAGTAGTATGTATGTATTTATCTTTTGAGTAATGCTCTCATACATAGGGAAAAATTTATAATAAAAAGATATTAGATAAGGCAGGTTTGGATAACAGAAGATTACAATGGGGGCAGGAGAGGATCATTGGTGGGGGGTGTCGGGGATGGGGGTTTCATTGGAGGAAGTTCACCTGAATATACATAAAGGATATATAAAATTGTTCAAATGATCAAGGGTTGGGGTATGGTCACAGTGGGTGGAGAATCACTCAATAAATGAGAGAATACTGAATTCTCAGCCTGGAGAGCTCTGACACATTCTCCAAGGGAGCAGTGACAGTCCCCCAAGTACAGGGGAAATGTCTGGCAAGGGAGGATGGTCCACTAATGGATTCTTGTTATTGATGACTAGCCTTATGAGTCTTTGCTCTTGTAATTGAAACTTGGCCGACTCTTATGGGGTGCCTAAGGCTTGTCACCTGAGAGCCTCCTTGTTGCTCAAATGTGGCCTCTCTCTAAGCCAAACTTACCTTCCACCCAACATTGGACATGACTCCAGGGGATGACGCTCCCTGGCAATGAGGTATTACTACCAAGTGCCAACTGGCAATATGACTGGAAAAAGTCCTTGGATAAAGGGGGTAAAATGTAAAGACAAATGAGTTCATATGGCTAAGAGACTTCAAAGAGAGTCAGGAGGTCATCCCAGAGGTAAAGGTTATGCACACCTCAGTATGATCTCATAGAACACCAAAGTGGATATCACCTCAAACAGAGGGGCTCCTGATGGCTCTAGAGACACCCAGGTACTTTATAAGGGGAGATAGCTCCAGAGATTGATGCCTTATCAGTGGGCTATACTTTGGAATCTGTGCTCCTGAGGGTGACAGAGTTGGACTCAAATAAGTTGTCCCTGCACATGGTCCATCAGTCCTTTCTATTCAAAACTGTATGTGGTGCTGGAGTTTGTAGGTATAATTCCAGAGACTGGAGACTTTGGCTGCCCATGTGCCAGCTGTGCCTGGAATCTCGGTGGGGCTGCAATCCCTACTCTACAGCTCTATGGACTCACCCAAGTCACCTGGTGAGGAGACAATGATGGACAATGGCCATTCCAGGGAATGGAGAGAGTCTGCAGCTGCAGGCAGGATAATCCCATCCATCTTATCCATGGGATATAAGCCCCCTCTCACTTGGAGGTTGAATGGACATCACCATCCAAAACTCCTCAGGATTGGGGGAAGAACTATGGACTAGAGTGGACTTACTGACATTCTGTTGTAAACATTTTGTGATTCAAGCAATGGAAGAAATTACAGCAATCATGTGGAACCTGTGGCCACTGGATGTTTTCTGGGCAGGGATAGGGAAAAGCAGTTGTATACAGGGGCTTTTTCAGGACTTGGGAATTATCCTGAGTGACATTACAATGACAGATATAGGCCTTTTTACATCAGAATATAACATGCAGAACTGTGTGGGAGAGAGTGTGGTCTACAATATGAACTATGGTCCATGCTTACTGGCAAAGCCCCAGGATGTGTATATCCATTGCAGGTGATGTGCCACACTAATGAAAGATGTTTATGTGGGAGGTTGTGAGAGGTGTGGATGGTTGGGAACATGGGAATCCCTGTAATTTGTGTGTCACATATATGCAATCTAAGCATCTTTTAAAATAAAAAATAAATTATATAAAAAGATATTAGATATTTTAGAGTTATTTTAAAGTTTGTATTTTGCCAGGTATTTTAAAAATAGATATTTTAGTTGAAAGGCACCAAATATGTGCATGAGAAAGGTCTTATTAACTGCTTTTTAAAACAAACATCCCTTTTGGGTTTTGCCTAGACCACATGGTATGGGAATATATCTCCATAAAATGGCATAAAAAGCTAATAAACATTACTGCAAGAATAACAAAAAACAACCGCTCTGCACAGCAGGGGAAAGGGAGAGATTGGGAGAGGTGGCATTTCCATGTGAGTTTTCCATCTGGTTTTTGTTGATTATTCTTACTGAAATAAAGACAATGCTTTAATGATGATTGAAGTGCTGGAAAGAAATCTCCGTGATTATAGCAAATACCATGGATTGCACACTTTGCTAAAATTGATTTACTTTTCAGGAAATTTCTATAAAATTGATTTGTAGAAAAAAATAGGGTGGGTTGAGGGAAATACACACAATGTGAGGTATGGAATACAGCGAGTAATCATATTTTCAAGATGCTCTTGCTTAACTTATAATAAAAGTATCACCACAGAGCAAGGAACTGGTGAAGACTGATGTATGGGATACCTCTATGATGTTACATAGGTTTATTTTGCAAGTTCCCAACTTTTACTATACATAGAGTGTTGGCATACACTCAGGTATGAATTGTACACTTGAATAAAAAATATATTTACAAACAGAGGGTGTTGGTAGTCTCACATGACAGTTTTGGATTTTCCTCAGTGCTTCCATTTGCTACTCTTCAAGTTGGAGGCTGTGCTTGCCCCTTTGTGCATTGAGATGGACGGCTGTACCATGGACAAGACCATGCATCCCTTGATGTCTGTGAACCACTCTGCCTGACATCTGGGGATGAGTTGAATTGGGCTTTGTGCCCTTGTTCAGCCTATAGATGTTTTTTCTTCCCTCTTGGTGTGAGCAGGGACATCTGCATGCCCTTGGAAAAGAGTTTCAGGTTGGGGAATGGGCATCATGATGTTCTGAGGAGGGTTGTCTGTGTGCTGTCACCCTTCCCTTTTATTGTAAGAATAACTTTCATTTTATTTTAAATCCTTTCCAACTGTTAGAATGTGATAGAACAGCAGTAATTTCCATATGGGTAACCACCTCAAAATCCCTATATACATGAGAAAAACTCAAAGAATTTTGTGAGTAGTCAGAAGAGCTTTCTTTGACAGAAAAACTAGAGCTGGTTTTCAATACAGGACAGATTCATGAAATGATTCACAATGATCTCCTCTAAATTACTGAATCAAAAGTGGGCTTATTCCAAGATGAAAAATTAGAGAAAAACATGTCAAACTAGCTTATCATTATTCTCCCAGTTACTGTAGTTACCATTATTTAATTAATATAAAAAATTATACAGAAATTTTTGAACCAATTGCATTCACCAGGAAATGAAATCATTGAGGCCTTTTATGTTTAGAGACTGTAGTTTTCATAGGAGCTAACAATGCCTTACATTTTCAAATAATAATTTTTATCTTTTGAATATTCCACTCATTCTTAGGAAAACATTTCTACTAAAATGATATTAGATATCTTAAAAGTTATTTGAAAAATTTGTAAGTTGCCAGGTATTTTAAAAATGCTTTTGCTATTTGAAATGCACCAATATATGCCAGGAAACTATCACCAAGATCTTTATCCTGAGTAGAATCCTTATCATATATTTAATGTAATTTGCTACAACCCGTGCTATTATTATTTTTTAAGTATATTGCTATTATAGAAGTTGAACTTAGAAAGAAAATATACATCATGCTTATTGAAAGACTCCGCATACAACAGCCTTCCCTCAACACACCACAATATCATGGAAGCTTTGTTACAGATTAGGAGATAATATCAGACTATGAGCACTAAGAATGGTCCATAGCGGACATTTGGCACACATTGTCCATTGTTTTCCACTTTCAACATGTAAGGCTTGGTGTGGATGCAGCCTGTTTTTCATAGCTTCTCATGTATTTACATTTTTTCCCCCATAATAATGAGTTTGACTCATGGTTTACTCTTAAAACATGTATGTTTGGACGACTACCTCAAAACAGAATTAGAGCTTTATGACCCTATTCCTCAGAAGATAGCCTTTTGAATTTCATGCCTGCATGTTCTATTCAGCCTGGTCTTCAATTTAAGAGAATTCTTTTTAAAGATTCCCTCTCACCTGCCTCCCTGCTCCCCAGCACCAAAATAATGGGCAGATCAAACCACACCCTCCGGCAATCCCCACGGGCAGGAGGGGCGAGCTGAATCGCCAGTAGGGACAAACAGCATCACCAGGCAATCGTATTTCCGTGGACCCACAAAGTCAAGGTGGGGCCTGTTCCTACTGAATTCATCCAGCTCTGCAAGGAGAAACTTTGGAACCAAGGGCCGGGAGGCTAATTTAGCGTTCCTGGAATAGATTTTCCATCCCTGGGTAAGCAAGCATATATCTGGTGTCACATGGGTTTCCAGAGACTGTCTCATACTTGAGGTGTGAACATTTGTTCATTTTTGTGGTCATTTCTTCTTTGACCCTTGGTTGACTGATCCAGGAGCTCCTTTTGCAAACGTTGTTTTTTTCTAAAGTAATCTCCTTAGCATTGAATACTTGTTAAATTCACTCTCTTCTGAGACAGCCTCCTACTGCTTGTAGTTTTTTGAAATTTCTTGAGAGTGCTCTGGTCCAAGCATAAGAGGAATGTTGCCATATTCCGGGTACACTTAAAAATGGCAAGAATCCATTCTTCTGAGTGAGCAGAAAAGTCTCTAATGAAGGCCACTGCAGATCATGTACATGTTCATGTGGAAAATATTTGTTCACAGAATGATTTCCAATTTTAAAATAAATCACATTTATTAATATCTGTGTCCTCTCAAGAGATCATTAAGTTTTAGGAAGTTCTCAAGCTCAAGTGTAGCTGACAATTTTTCTAAAGTATATTTTTCTCTTGAAACAACATTCATCATGATTTTATGGTTGATTTCATTATATGCATGTTATTATTAGAGCACTTGGTTTACTGAAAACTTCTTGCAGAAAATAGAGAATTTCCATATATCCGCCAATTTTTTCCTCATCTTAAACACTTACATTCCACTCTTTTTTCTTGATATTCTGTTTAAAGGGTCACTGAATTGTTGAATGTGGTTTCTTCAATTCTCCTATTCACCAAATTCCACTATCAATTTCTCCCTTCAATTTGTCAACATTTGCTTCCTATATTTTGTAGCTTTGTTTTGTGTGTGCATATATATATATATAATTATTCCCATATATATTTAATTGATGTCTTTTTCTTTGATTGTCCCCTTTATCATCATATAGTGTTTACTTTGTCCTAGGCAGGAGTTTTATTTTTAATTATACTTTTATGTTTTACAGAAAAATCATGCAGAATGAACAGAGTTCTCATGTAACCCCCCCCGAGCACCTAGTTTTTCTTATCATTTAATATTTATGTTAGTGTGGTATCTGTGTTACATTTGATGAACCAATATTTTTCTTAGTATAGACTTAACAGTAGTCCATATACACATATACTGTTCCTATTCCTTTCTGTGATCCCTCATTTTCTTGTAATTTTTACCCACTATGTCTTCATACACTGTATATCCCAAGCCATAGACTATCTTTTACTTTTATGCACTTGAATTTTAGAGATTTTAAAATATGGAGTTACATACCAAAAACCCAGTACATTATTACTGGTTTTTAAAATTACAAAATAAAGCTTGAGATTACCAGATATCTTGAGAATTTTTCTGTAATTTGACACACTGTTGAGTGTCCTTTCGTTTTTGAGTGAAGAACTTGCTTAAAATTGTTTCTAGGGCAGCTCAAGGGGTGACAGAGTCCCTAAGGACATTTTGTTTGTTTATTTGTTTGTTAGTTTGTTTGTTTTAATAAGGGGATGCCATATGAATTTACCCCTTATTTTCAAGAGCCTGTCTCACTAGATATAATATTATGAGAAGTGAAACCTTTTCTGTCAACCATTGAAATATTTCATCTTAATTTGCCTTTTTGCCTTCTTCATTTCTGTCTTTGTGATTTCTGTTGGGAAATTGTTGCTTATTCTTATTGGGATTCATTCGAACAAAACACATTGCTTTACTCTAGCAGCTTCCAGAACTCTCTCCTGGTCCATGGCATTTTATTGTGTGATCCCAATGTGTGTGGACATATTTTTCTATGATTTTATCCTGTATGGGATTCTTTGGGTTCCTTGATTGTGCATACACATGCCTTTCATTACATCTTTATATCTTTTAATATTCCATCTACCACTTTCTCTTTATTTTCTTTCTGTGTATCCCACAAAGCAATATGGTATTCTTGATTTTATACCATATGTCTATTCCCCCAGGTGTAGAAAGGTATTCAGATTCCTGGGGTTCCTGTCCCCATTCCTCCATGGAATGTTTTAACAACAAGCCAAGACTGGTAGGCCCATTTTTCTGAAAATTCTGGCACATTGTTTAGAGGTCTGTGTTCCTGTAAGTCTGTGAGCAGTTCCATAGGGAGCATAGTAAGCCAACAGCTATCCATGAGAAGCCACAGCACTGCATGTGAAATACCACTGGCTCAGTTCCATGAAAGGAATGGTGTCTGGGTGGAGACCCTGCATTGTTCCTCTAGGAGGGTTTTCTGGACTGGGGTTCATGCCAGGTTCCCATGGCCCTACTGCATGCAGGCTTCCCTGTCATAGCTCCAAAGTTGGTTGCTGGGGTGACTTTAGGGAAGTGGAAGGATTGGGTGCTTTCAACAGTGTTCACCATAGTTCTGCCAGGAACTCTGCAGCAACCCAGGGTGCTAAAGGAACCCCCCAACACACACTCCAGGATCCTGGACACCCAGTGGTGTGTTCATGTCTAGTCCACACCCAGTAATGTCCCTTAGTAATCATGACTTCTGAGCCAGGCCTCACTGACATCTGCCTTGATCCCACACCACCCCAGCATGGGCCATCCCATCAACAGCCACCTGCCCTGCCGCTGCCAGACAGAGAGGCTGGCTGTCCAGCCTGAGTCAAAGAGAGCCACTCACCAACCAAGGTTCCTGGCAGGAAACAGCAGCAAAAGTAGGATGGTGCCATGGTGCTCCAGGATTCCCAGAAGGTCCCTTGCACTCTCTTAAAATTTATAATATCTTTCAAACTCTTTTCTCTTTTGTTTTACAATTTACATTAAAGGACTTATTAATTGCTTTGGAAAAAAAAACATTCTTTTAGGTTTTGGCTAGACCACATGGTATGGGAATATATATCAATAAAACTGCTTAAAGACCCATTAATATTATTGCAAGAATAGCGAGAAATAGCAGTGATGTAGAGCAGGGGAAATGGAGAGTTTGAGAAAGGAGGCAAATCTGTGTGTATTTGTGTGTCTGGTTTTTGTTAGTTATTATTACTGAAATAGCAAAAATGCTTTAGTAATGATTGAAGTGATGAACACAGAGCACTGTGATCATAAAAAATGCCAGGGATTGTACACCTTTCCTCTGGTGAATTCTTTATTATTCAATCTCTATAAAATTTTTTTGTAGAAATAAATAGGGCTGTTTGGGGGAAATACACCCAATGTGAGATAGTTGGTATGCTCAGTAGTCATATTTCCATAATGCTCTTGCCTAGTTTGTAACCACTGTATCACCACAAAGGCAGGAGTTGGTGGAGGATGATGAATGGGATACCTGTATGATGTTACACATGCTTACTTTGAAAGGTCCCAATGTTGACTAGACAAATAATGTTGCTGTAAGTTCAGATATGAATTGTAAACTTTTATAAAAAATATTTTTACAAGCAGAGGGTTTTGATAGTCACACATGAAAGTTTTGTATTTGCCTATTTCTCTATTCAGGTCTTCCATTTTTTGTTCTTCAAATTCAGTAGCTGTGTACATGGGTGCATCGAGATGGATGGCTGTACCCTCGGACTGGACATGCATCCTGTGACCTTTATGAGGTACTCCACATGATATCTGGAGAGTAGTTGAATTGGGTTTTGTGGCCTTGTTCAGCCTATAGTTGTTTTTTCCCCTGTTGGTGGTGAGCATGGCCATTTGGATGCCATTGGGCAGAGTTGGATGCTGGGGACTGGACATTGTTTCATTGTGAAGAACTTTTTCCCTGAGCTGTCAGCCTTGCTTTTTACACTAAGAATAACTTTCACTTTATTGCAGATGCTTTCATAGAACTAGAATGTGTCCTAACAGCAATTATTTACATTTGTGTGACCTGGTCAGAATCCCTCTCTACATGAGAAAATCTCAAACAATTATAAGACTAATCAGAAATCCTTTCTGTGAAAGAAGAACTAGAGATGGCTAACATTAGAGGACATATTCATAAAATAATTCACAAAGATCTCCTCAAAATCACTGATTTAAAAGTGGGCTTAGTCAAAGATTAAAAATCAGAGAAAGTCATTTCGATCTAGCTTGTCATTTTGCTCACAGTACATGTAGTTTCCATTATTTAATTAACTTGTTTAAATTGTACAGAAATTTTTATACCAATTGCATTCACCAGTAAATGAAATCATTGAGATGTCTCATGTTTCAAGACTGAACTTTTCAAAGGAGGCAAAATACTTAACCTTTTCATGTAGTGTGTATTTATCTATTGAGTAATACATTCATTTTTTTGGGAAGAATTTATATTCAAAGGATATTAGATAATTAAATGTTATTTTCAAGTTTGCATTTTGCCAGATATTTTTAAAATGGTGTTTCTATAATTAAGGCACCAAATATGTGCATGACAAAAAGGGGTCAGCATCTTAATACTGAGTAGAGTGCATATCATACATTTAATGTAATTTCCTTCAACCCAAACAATTTTTATTATAAAAATTCTGTTTTTATTACAGAATGTGAACTTAAAAAAATCATGCAGAGGGACCAAGATGCTGTCAGTTTAATTGGTCACTCCCCATCTCTCTCACAAAAGACAGCTGATTGGGGACAGAATCCAGCCCAAGTGAGCTGTTCTGGGAGTTCATGGAGTGAAAGCCTTTGGGACATAGAGCTGGAGGGAGCTGGACAGGGAGATAGATTGCTCAAGATAAAACCATGAGGTTTAGCCCTGAGCTGGAAATTGTGGATGCAGATTGTTAAGTCCCAACCTCTAGGTAAAGGGCCAGGGTGAGCCTCAACACCCACTGGCAGACCAGCAAGTGGAAACATTCTCCAAGAGTGGGAGTGTTCTGGCAAAGGGTGGAGAGGCATTTCATTTCTGTGGGTTTGGTTGCCTGGACCTCCTTAGAGCTTTGGGGAGCACACCAGCCAGCTTGAAACAGCACCAGGCTGAGGGTTGAGGCGAATCTGCTGAGGAAGCCTGATTTACCTAACCACCCTAGGATAGAGAGGCTTGGTTTGAAAGAGGGTGGACTGAGCCAATTTAATAGTTCTGAACTGAGGACTAACAGAACTTCAACTCCCCCAAGGAAGTCAGGCAGTGGATAGCGGTTAATAAGTTTCCACAAGCTTATTTAGGGTCCCCTGGTAGGAGGGGGTGGTCTAGAAGAGGCTTGTAAACCATTTCAGCCATCAGGTTCTGATTTGAATTTCAAAAGGGAACACAACCTGAACAGGAGAGTGTAGGGGGGGATCTGCTTATACAGGCTGCTGAATCCTGCTGCCACAGGAAAGTAAAACCTTCCCAGGGGAAAGTGACTAAATAGTTTTCTAAAGAGCTAACTGACCCAATTAATAACTTAGATCAGTGGAGGTTTTTCTGCTTTGAATATATGAGGTCCCTAGTTTGATTCCTGGCTCCTCTAAGAGTAGTGATCCACCAGGATATCTAACATCCAGCTGATATTATAGGACAGGGAAAACATGGACATTATTTCTGTATTAACTTCTTTTGGGTCCCTTATTTCTCCAAAAAAAAAAAAAAAAGTTACTTAAAAATTTTTTTAACTTCGTTTACTCACTAAAATCCACCTCAAAACCTGCAGAGATAAACCTGCAGGGTAATTGATTGATGAGAGGCTCCACAAGGGCCCAAGAAGCAACACTGTTCTTCCTTAGCTTTGTTTGACTGCTTGCTTTTGTGTTTGCTTGGTTTTTTGAATGTTTGTTTGTTGTTTTTCTTTCCTCTTTCTTCTGCCCCCACCTTTTTTTTAAAACATAAGGTGCTAATAGCTTCTTTCTTCTTTGCTGTGTTCCTTCTTCCTTGATTTCCCATTTTCTGTGTATATTGATTTTGTCTACCAATGCTATCTATTTTCCTTCCTTCATCTTTCTATCTTCTGCTTTCTGTTGTGGTTCTTAGATTCCATCTTTTTACATTAGTCCTCAACTTTACTGGTTTCAATTTCTATCTTGTGTATTCTGTTTTCTTTTTTATTATTATTCAGTTTTTCCTTTCAGTCCTTTCTTTACTCTTTTTCTCTCTCCTCATCATTCTGGCCTTTTAAATCATTATATATATTTTTCTGTATTTGGTTTCCCATTCCATTGTAGGTATTCCACTTATTTTTTCCTATTATTCTACACTTCTTACATGAATTAAGTATTCATTTTAATACATCTTATACAGCCCCTCTTATAACTTTTATTGTTATTACTATTATCCTTTTTCCATTCTTCTCACTTTTGATTTCTCTAGCCCTAATCTTTTTCCTTCAAAGGAACATGGAAAAGAGCAAGGAAATAGAACAATAAGAACAAAGTGTCAAAGACAAAACTTTACACACACACAAAACAGCCAGCTAAATAAAACTTTAGAGCAAAGAGAGAACCTAATCAACTGAATATATCCTTCAATATAAATGATAACTGGGGGCAACAAAAATTTACAAAACATATTGAGAAACAGGAAGACATGGAACAGATCAATGAAAAATCTAAAAACCAAGAAGAGATGCAGAACACAGAACAACTAATCAAAGCTGTCCAAAGAAATATAATGGACAACTTAATGAAGTGAAGGAAGAGATTAAGGATATTAAGAAGACACTGGGAGAACATAATGAAGAAATTGTAAAACATGCATTAAAAGATAACGGATATGATGGTGATGAATGGCACAATCTAAGAAATCAAAAAGATGCTGGAATGACATAACAGCAGATATGAACTAGCAGAAGAAAGAATTAGTGATGTGGGAGACAGTACATCTGAAATCAAACAGATAGTAGAACAGATAGATAAAAAGATAGAAAAAAAATGAGCAGGGAATTATGGATTTATCTGATAACACAAAATGCACAAACATATGCATTATTGGCATCCCAGATGGAAAAGAGAAGGGAAAGGGAAGAGGAGGAGTGTTTCAGGAAATAATGGCTGAAAACTTCCCAACCCTATTGAGGGAGATGGATGTACAGTTCCAGGAAGCACAGCACACCCCAAACAATATAAATCCCAACAGGCCTACTCCAAGACATATACTTGACCAAATGTCCAATGCTCAAGACAAAGAGAAAATACACAAGTCAGCAAGAGAAAAGATAGCCATCACATACAATGGAAGATCAATAAGGTTAAGTGCTGATTTCTCATCTGAAACCATGGAGACAAGAAGACAGTGGTATGACATAGTCAAGGTACTCAAAGAAAAAATTTCCAGCCATGAATTCTCTATTAAGCAAAGTTAGGATTCAAAAATGATGGAGAGTTAAAAATATTCACAGATAAACAGAAATTAAGAGAGTATGCCAATAAGAAACCTGCCTTTCAAGAAATACTAAGGGAAGTTTTACAAGGTGAAAAAAAAAACAGGAGAGAGATAGTTGGAGGAGAGTGCAAGAACAGCTAAAAGGCAAAAGGAAAAATAAAAACAATATATGACATACATAAACCCAAAGAAAATAGCTAATATAAGAAATTCCATGACAGAAATAACACTGAATATTTATGGATTCAATTCACCAGTCAAGAGACACAGACTGGCGGAAAGGATAAGGAAATATGACCAATCTATATGTTGTCTACAAGAAACCTACCTTAGAACCAGGGATTCATGGAGTCTGGAAGTGAACGGCTGGAAAACAATTTTACAAGCAAACAATAACCCCCAAAAGTGGGAGTAGCTTACTAATATCAGACAAAATAGACTTTAAATGCAAAACTATTGTAAGAGACAAAGATGGACACCACATATAATTAAAATGGGTAATCTTTCAAGAAGAAACATAAAGATTTATGCACGTAATCTGGGAGCATCAAAATATATGAGTAAAAAAATGGAAAGACTAAGTGGAGACATAAATGCCTCTAAAATTATAGTGGGGAACTTTACTACACCATTATCACCATTAGACAAGACATCTAGACAGAGACTCAATAAAGAAACAAAGGCTCTGAATAATACATCAGAGGAGCTGGACATAATAGACATAAACAGAATGCTACACTCAAATACAGTGTGATATCCATTCTTCTCAACTACACATGGATCATCCTCCAAGAAGGACCACATGCTAGGCCACAGAACAGCTCTCAATGAACTCAGAAGTATTGAGAATATACAATAATTTCTCTGACCACAATGGAATGAAATTGGAAATCTCTAAGTGCCAGAGAACCACATTAGGCAAAAAGATATAGAAGTTAAACAACACACTCATAGACAAACAGTGGGTAAAGGAGGAAATCTCAAAAGAAATCAGTAACTACCTTGAAATGAATGAAAATGACAAGGCAACATAGCAAAACCTATGGGAAGTAGCCAAAGGTGTACTGAGAGGGAAATTCATAGCCATAAATGCAAATATCAAATAGAAGAAAGAGCTAAAATTGAAGACCTAATTACACACCTGGAGGAATTGGAAAAACAACAACAAACTAACCCCAAAGGAAGTAGAAAGAAGGAAATAACAAAGATTAGAGCAGAACTAAATGAAATAGAATATAAGAAAGCACTAGAAAAAATAAACAAAACCAAAAGATTGTTCTTTGAGAAGTTCAATAAAATTGACAAACCTGTTGCAGTTGGATAGTTTGATGTAATTATGAATTCCAAAAATATAATTGGATCATGCTTGTAAACTGATCTGTTAATCTAGGCATGATTAAGTTATGATTAGGGTGTTGACTGGGCCATGTCAATAGGACATTGAGCCCCACCCCTTGGTATGTGGGGAATCAAATATAAAAGGCATGGCAAAAACAGAGTTGAAGCAGTTTTTGAGAAGCAGTTTTGATGTTGGAAAGAAGGCCCCAGAGAAGAGAACTGAGCTGTTTGCCTGATTGTCTACAGCTGAGCTTGTGGACAAAACAGGAGCTAAGCCCAGGGAGAAATGCAGCCCTGGAAAGAGAGGAACCCAAGAAGCCTGAACCCTGGCAAATGTTGGCAGCTCTCTTGCTCTAACACATGGCAATGGACTGTGGTGAGAGAAGAAACTTAATGCTTTATGACCTGTTATCTGTGGACTTCTACCCCAATAAATACCCTTTATAAAGACCAACCCATTTTTTGGTATTTCACATTAGCACCTCTTTGGCTGACTAATACAAACCCTTAGCCAGACTAACAATGTAAAAGAGAGAGCAGATGCAAATACACAATATAAGGAATGAGGAAGGGGATATCACTACTGACCCCAAAGAAATAAAGCGTATCATAAGAGGATAATTTGAAAAATTATACGCCAACAAGAATTATAATTTACAGGAAATGGAAAAATTCCGAGACACTCACAAGCAGCCTTCATTGACAAAAGAAGAAATTGATAAACACAACAGTCCAATTACAAGTAAGAAATAGACTCAGTCATCAAGAACTCCCCAACTAAAAAGGGTCCAGGCCAGAGGGCTTCACACGTGAATTCTACCCAACATTCTGGAAAGAGCTAACACCAATCCTACTTAAGCTCTTCCAAAAAATAGAAGTAGAAGGAACATTACCTAATTCATTCTAAGATGTCAATATAATCTTAATACCTAAGCCAAACAAAGATACCACAAGAAAGGCCAATCTCTCTAATGAACCTATATACTAAAATCCTCAACAAAATACTTACTAATCACATTCAAGAATATATCAAAGGAATTTTACACCATGACGAAGTGGGTTTCATCCCGGGTATGCAACGATGTTTCAACATAAGAAAATCAATCAATGTAATGCACCACATAAACAAATTGAAAGAAAAAATCACCTGATCATCTCTACAGATGCAGAAAAAGCATTTGACAAAATACAGCACTCTTTCCTAATAAAAACACTGCAAAATATAGGAATAGAAGGAAACTTTCTGAACATGATAAAGGGCATATAGGGCAAACCAAAGCTAACATCATTGTCAATGGTGAAATCCTAAAAGCCTTCACTCTGAGACTGGGAAAAAGACAAGGATGCTCACTATCACCATTTATCACCATTCATATTTAACATTGTCTTACAAGCACTTGCTCAAGCATGGAGGCAAGAAAGAGTTATAAAAGGCATCCAGATTGGAAAAGAAGAAGTAAAAATTTCACTATTTGCAGATGACATGATCCTATACATAGAAAGCCCTGAGAAATCTGCAAAAAAGTTTCTAGAACTTATAAAGGCATTCAGTAAAGTCTCAGGCTATAAGATAAATGCTCAAAAATCAGTAGCATTTATGTACACCAGTAA
>JAQZBX010051977.1:0-19243 GCA_029593785.1 Cabassous unicinctus | reverse complement strand
AGAAGGGCCTTAGGCAAGTTTAGTCAGGTCTAGGTCAGACTGCTAGTTCCATAGGGGAATCTATGGTTCCACTGGAAACTCGCCATCCCTAGGTTCTGCATTTCCCCCTACTTCAGGAAGACATCAGTCTAAAGCACAAACATGTGAAAACTCAGGGTCCCAGAGGTACATTCTCAATCCAGGCCTCTGAATTTCTTATATTTCTCCCTTGACTGGAGAGTTAACCCTCCTAGAGGGGAGGCTGGAATAGCAGCACGTAATTCCTTAGGTG
Organism: Cabassous unicinctus; assembly: GCA_029593785.1. Classification (NCBI taxonomy): domain Eukaryota; kingdom Metazoa; phylum Chordata; class Mammalia; order Cingulata; family Chlamyphoridae; genus Cabassous; species Cabassous unicinctus. The sequence continues at coordinate 18,972 of JAQZBX010051977.1, read as the reverse complement.
GTCACGAGTCTCATGGCTTCTTTCTAAAGGTCATTTTTAGCAATGCAAGGGGGGAAAAAGCCCATCAGTTGACATCAAGGCTCCAGAACATGTCAGGCCCAAGTGGGTAGAGACTCCAAAAGTGAAACCCTGTCGACTGCCTCCAAGACACACTATGAAATGACAATAGAAACCATGCGAATGGTTGAGTAGACACCAACAACTTCTTTCAATTTGCTTTTCATTTTGATTTATTCTACCTGCTTGGTTAAAATTTCTCTGAGTTAAATAATTAACAGTTGTTTAGTTACTGTGTTAATTACTCATTTTATTACTCTGTTTTCTGAAAAGTATAGATGCCATTACAGGGGTTAGAAGACACCTCCAATTCAACAGATTTGGGTTTCACCAGAAGTTACTTATGGATGGATAGTTACTTTTGTTTCATTCATCACACAACTTCATGTGAGAAGTTATGCATCATTCTGTGTGATTGCTCCCAATAACCAAAGTGAAAGCAAAAAGGGAAATATTTGATATGGTATTCATATACTTTTTGGTGATTATTTTGATTGAATAGCAATTTTACTGGAATGATTAACATCCTACTTATTTCTGTTGTATTTTCTTTTTATATTTGACCCCACTCACACTGATACAGATTACCTCCACCTGACCTGTACGTCTTGTTTTTATATATCTGAAAGGATCATCCTTTTATTGCTTAGAAAAAGGAAATAGAGAAAAAGTAAGATTTCACTTTTAATTTTTTTCCCTTTGCACCAGAAAAATCAGTATGTGGTAGACGCAGCAAATAAAAAACAACAAATCAGCAATGCATATATAAGAAATATAAGCTTCAAATAATCATCTAAGTAAAATTATGAAATATTAAAATATAAAGCTAAAACATTTATGTCATGGAATTGTACAATTCTACGTTACAAGCATAACAAAACAACAATTTAAGATAAATTAATTTTTTAATAAATAAATTTATTTAGAGTGCAGAATATACAACAGTGAGAATAGAGGGTTTTTTTTCCAGCATGTAAGATATCTTCCTCCCTTGTAAAAATGGAAAAAAATACTAACTCAGAACAGTTGCACTGAGTAAATTGGAAGGTAAATAGTTAAAAAGAATTTCAGATGATACATTCAGAAGAAAAAGGTCTGCAAAAGGTTGAAAAATGATCAATACCATTCAATGGATTATCAAAATCCTGGGCATTTGTTCTGAGACGTTATACCCACGCCAACCTTTGTCAGTCGGCAAACTTTTGTCAATAAATAGATTGCAGTGGAAAAAAAAGAGAGAAGGGTGAGACCAAAAGCTTTATTTCATTTGTTCCATCTTCCTCCTTCACTTGAATTTTACTTTCATTGTTTCATGACACTACATGGGGATTATATAAGCTGGTTCTAAGTATGTGACTGAGACAGGCATAAATCATTTTAAGAAACATGTAAAATACTGAGCTCTAGGTATTTTTGCTTGCATTTTTGTTTTGTTTATGTATCTTCTTACAGTAAACTTTTTTCTTTTTCTGTCCCCAAAACAAAGAGTTTAATTGCACTAAGGAAGCTTATAAGCGAAATAGGAGAAATATGATTTTCCTTGGAAATGGCCTCATGACTCTCAATGAATATTAACAGCATAAAAGTACTTAGCTTCTTATAGAAACCAGCCATGCACCTCTATATTTTTAGGATGAGTATGGGATTTCTTACCACTCAGAGAAATATATTCCACTTCTCTTAAGACATAAAAGTGTTTTTGCAGGGTATGCCTGGGCTCTAGCAATACCTGTAGCATTTCATAGAATGTCAAGAATCTGGCTACCTGATCAGCTTCCTTAATAGTTCTTGAATGTGTACTCTGTGCCACGTTAATTTTTATGAAATCTCTGTAAGACGGTCAGTAGAGTACAAATTTTCAGAGTACAAAGCTAAAGCTTGGTTTAATTTCTCTTTTCCACTGCACCATGCTACTTTCCTAAAAAAGGAAATTTTCAGCATATGTAGAGGTTTAGGGCAAAATCCAGCCCGCGGCACACCCAAACAGGGAAAGCCTCTTTCAGATGCCATTATGCCAGGTGTTCTCCTTCCAAGCCTGTGCTCTCCAAGTACCCGTATCTCTGGTGTAATGAGGGCTGGGCTCCCTGAGGTCAGATAGCACTACCTTGCAGGAAACACTTTCTTGGAATTTTATAAATACATGAAAAGATTTAGTCTTTAGACATTCAGCTCACACTATAGGCCCCATAATTTACTCTCCAGCTAAACTAAGCATAATGCAGAGCCAGAACTTGGAAGGCAAGAGTAAGGTGTTCCCAGAACGTGGGGATGAGCTCTAAATGTGTACAGCCCTGGAGACGTGGAAAAACAGCTTATCTCCTATCCACAAGTGAATCTATCATTCATGACTTGGATTAATTGGCGAAAGAGGTTGCTGGATCTTAATCGATGCTATTCATCTATCTGGGGAAAAAAGGATGAGTCAGTAAAAGAAGGTGCTATGCCCAGAATTCAGGGGGGGAAAGGTAGAAGTGAAATATGGAGGTGGGGGGAGAAAAATTATAAGAATTCATATCCAGTCTTCAATAATGACCCAGGAAAAAGGCCATCCTGATGGACTCATGCAGGTGATTCAGGCTGTTTGGCAGGTGGATGTCTTTTTCTTACAGATGGCTACATCGACTCTCACATTATGGTATTATCCCAGCCACGGGGAGAGTTAGTATATAAATAAACCTCTTGTATGCTTTCCTAGCTTTATGTAATACTCTGTCTGGGTAGCTATATTTCTTATTGTAAAGAAATACAGGCACATTCTGGTTTTTACAAGCATACTCTCTTGTCAACCCTGGATGCAGGAAACAAAATACAATTTCTGGTGCAAGCTCAGGACAGGACCACAACTGTGATGGTCATTTCATCATTTCAAATAATGCCATTCAGAGAGGCCCTGTCTGATTTTAAACGTTTGAAAATTAGAGAGAGAGAGAGCAAGAGAGAGGGAGAGAGAGAGAGAGCAAAAGAGAGGGAGAGATTGCTTTTGGACGAAATCCTTTTTCCTCATGTATGACCTATGTCTCTTTGGTGCTCAAACCATCAAGTTATCCCTCCCTCTACCTCTTCTTATCACTGTCTTCTACTGATCTTCCAGACACTTAGTATTTAGCTCCTAGCCTTCTTTTCAACTGCAGGTTCTTCCGCAGTCTGCCAAAATGTTCCTTGGATAACAGCTAAGCAAAATTGATGATTCAGGCTCAGACTAAGGTTCAAAGGACCTTTGCTAAAAAATGGAACCAAATCGTACAAAAATTTGAGGTCAGGAATACAGGTGAGTAGAGCTGGCTACGTGATGGAGAGTGAGATACCTGCTAGGTTAGAGGAGACGCCTCTGGGCTTTCTGGCTTTTAGGTTGCTAGACTGGAGGAAAAAATACGTTCACACTTGCTCGGCCACAGTCAAAGAGTGATGTGGACTTATGTGTTCTTTTTCCAAGCGTGTCAAGTATAGCAGGCATCCTACAGTCAATTTCTTTGTAAATTGAAACAAAAAATATACCCTGAGATTCCCCTCTTGCAATGTTTTCTGTTCCTCTGTCTCAGCCAGAAGGCTACCATTCAAATGCCTGAGTGAATATGGGGCTCCTTCTGCAGCTGCAGCCTGAGTTGGAAAGAACGAAGCTCCACCAACCCCTCCAAGGTTGAATCAACTTAACACTAAGATCCATACCCCAATTTACCAATTTTTCAAAGGCTAATAAAATACTCAAGAATATTGATGTACCAACTACATATATAACCACTGAGAATTAAGTACAAATTCATTTATTCAAAACTAGAAAACTGTATATTTTGCAGGTTAGAACCACGCTGCTATTGTCAGTCATGCTCTTTGAAGAACTGAGATTGCTTATGTAGTTAAAAAAAAAAAATCTGGGAAGCACCTTACTAAAATGCCAGTAAATCTGGGTCAATTGTCCAAAATCTCATAACCTATGAAATACTATAAATTTGGAATTCGACTCACTACTAGATTAGGATTGCCTCTCTGTACATATTATCCTCATCTGTTTCATGTTTTTCATTGAATAATAGGTATCTAATCATATATATTTTTTAATGTCACTCATTCACCCATGCACTCTGATGATCTATGTCAGTCAAAATTAGCTTGGTTACTGCTCTTTATCCAAAGAAGATAGTAGTTGTTCAACATTCTTAATCTTTCTGTGAGGTACTCTGCATTTGGACTGTTAAGTCCCACATCTTAATCATTTGTATTCCAGTAGTCTCTAATTTTTTCCAATACTATTTCCTACTTCAATATCTGTAACTTCAGGCCGTGCTGCTTTCCCCCAATGTATGTGCTACAAAATGCCTGTACCATAATGTCACTTTAGTGGGAAGAGTTTATACACTGCCCAATCTCTCTGAATTTTGACAGAGAGAAAAAAAAGTCCTCCGGACTTAGTGTTTCCTTTTCCATTTTCTGCCGTTTGAAATTCTATATTCTGTGCCTACTCTTTCGATAATGTCACAACTCTCAAAAATAGAACCAGATTGAAGCAATTTGAGATGGAAACAATAACCACCTTTGCTATTTAACTAATTTATATCTAGCTAATTGCTGTTCACCTTTTTGGTCCATTTGCTGTTCATGGCAGGCAGAATTCTAAGACACCCCAGAAGATTCCAGCCCCCAATATGCACATATGTTCTCCCAGTTGTTCAATGAACACTAATTTAGGTGCTGCCATGAAGGGATTTAACAGATGTAATTAAGCTCCCAAATTAGTTGACCTATCAGTTGATAGGAAGATTATCTGGGTGTGCCTGATCCAAATACACTAGCCCTTAGCCCTTTAAATCTGGGTCCAGAGGTAAGAGAGAGACAGAGAGAGAAAATCCAGAGAGATTTGAAATTTGTGAAAGAATCGGCACAGGGGAGATTTTCTGATACTGGCTTTGGGCTTTGGAGATGGAGAAGACCATGTGACAAGAAATGTGGATGGCCTCTAGACATTGAGAGTGGCCCCTAGGGGACAATCAGCAAGGAAGTGAGGAGCCCAGTCCTATACCCACAATGAACTGAAATCTGCCAAAACACATGAACTTGGAAGAGAATCGCAAACTGGAGATGAGAATGCAACTCGACTGACACCTTATTTCAGTCTGTGGGACCATGAGCAAGGAACCCAGCCACGCTGTACTAGTCAGCCAAAGGGGTGCTGATGCAAAATACCAGAAATCGGTTGGTCTTTATAAAGGGTATTTATTTGGGGTAGAAGTCCACAGTTACTGGACCATAAATCATAAGTTAAATCACCAAAGTCCATTGCCATGTGTTGGAGCAAGACAGCTGCCAACGTTTGCCAGGGTTCAGGTTTCTTAGGTTCCTCTCTTCCCGGGGCTGCGTTTCTCTCTGGGCTTAGCGCCTCTGTTTCCTCCACAAGGTCAGCTGTAGACTATGAGGCTCTCTAGGCTTTGCTTCTCTCCACAAGGCCAGCTGTGAACTCTCAGGCGAATGGCTCATTTCTATCCCGGGGCCTTCTCTCCTTCCTCACCAGAACTCCAACATCAAAACTGCTTCAACTCTGTTCTTTGCCATGCCTTTTATATTTGATTCCCACCCACCAAGGGGTGGGGCTCAATGCCATACTGACGTGTCCCAGTTAACGCCCTAATCATAACTTACTCATGCCCAGATTAGCAGACCAGGTTAACAAGCATGATCCAATATCTATTTTTGGAATTCATAATTATATCAAACTGCCAAACTGCTACACATGCTGAGACTTCTGACTTACAGACCTCTCAGCTAATAATGGATGTTGTGGCAAGATACTAAGTTTGTGGTAATTTGTTACATAGCAATGGAAACTAATACACTGTCTCTTGTCTCTCCTTTCATCATGCAGGTTTTATACAGTTTGCCTTTCAGTTCTACTCTTTAAAACTATTTTCAAGAATTTGAATCCAGAAGTGAATACCACATGTGGAAGAAGGTGGTTGGGTGAAAATGTGAGGAGCATATCTGAGTACACAGTATTTCCATATAAGGCTGTATGGCTCTTATAATGATTTTCAAGGACATTTTTTAAAAGGCAAGAAGAAGTATGACCTTGTCCATTATACAGATATAAAACATAATTTTTAAAATTTATTAAATGTACAATAGCTTACTTTGAAAGCTTTGGAATAAATGATTAATTTACCATATAACTAGTCCAGTGTATTTATATATAAATACATTTGAGAATTTTTTAAATGCATCTATCCTTTTCTAAAATATATATTAACTATAATTCTGTATTGCATGTATGTTTGGATTATAATTAGCCATATAGAAAAAGACTAGTGAAATACTAATTCAATACATAATATTATTTATTGTTGAAACTACTCAATTCAATAGGGAATATTTCAGAAACCAATGTAAAAGAGGAAATGCATAAGGGATCACTATCAAGAATTAAGACAATAATGAGTTAGTATTCCCCAGATATAACTATTTAAAGCACAAATGTTCTCTGATAAGAAAAAAATGTCAAGAAAAATAAATGGTTTTCTGGTATTAAAAAATAGGGAATAGAATGTCATCAGGGCACAACATGTTACCCACTGATTAAATCTCTTTAGGGACCTATGAACATATAAAGATGACCTAGAATGAGCTTGAAAGGAAGAAAATATGTGGATGAAAACATGATAACCATCTACAAACATTTGAACACTAAACCTGAAATAGAACTATTTATCACTCCATTCAAGCTACAACTAAAAGTGATAACAGCAATTTACAAAGGGTCATTTTAGCTTAAGCTTATACAAAAGTCCTCAGCTGATCATCTATTCTCTTTGGATTTTGGAGAAGATTAATAACTTAATGAGGTGGATACACTCAGTCAAAATAAATTTACAGCCCTGGTCAAATTTAAGTGTTTCTTTTAAAGTTCTTATGGTTATTATCAATTAAACATGCTAAAGATTTTATTTTCTTAATCACCTTCTTCATATTAAAAAAAAAAAAAAAAAAGATGATTGGTGTTTCTATTAGTAACTCTGTTTTAGATATTTCTAGAAACTAGAACAATTTTTATCAAGTCACCAAGCTGTTAATCAGTGCAAAACTTTAGTAATTTAGTAAATTATATCCCTAAGTCCTAAAAAAGGATAATATATTGGCTCTGCCCCAATCTAGATGGCATAGTGAGATACTTAAGGACTCTCCCTCTACAGAAGCTTTGAACAACTCCTCACCGGCTCATCACAGAGGCAGCCCACATTCCCTGTGTGGATCTCAGGCCCTGGGGAGCATGTATGTCTGTCTCAATCTGTCTGGTGATAGCCTGAGAGATTCACCATCCCTGAACTTGCCCTGCTTGTAGAAGGCAGCACACAGAGCTCTCCTATAGAACACTGTGGGGGAGCAGTCAAATGACTGCCTGGGGCAAGGGATTGCTGCCTTTAGGACATACGGTGCTGTACCTGGGACCATGAGGAAACAGTTTCCTAGGGAAGAGGAGACATTTGGAACTGCTTAAATGGAGAAATTCCTAGGGCCAAATGTGCATGCCCAAGACAAGGTGCATGGAATAAAAGGACCAGAGGCCCCTATGCTTTCCAAAGGCCCTGAAGCTACTTCTAAACTCATTGCATGGGTAAACTCTGAAGGAGAGCATCCACACAGGTTAATCTGCAAAGACTGGGAAAAGTGTGTTCTTTTCTTTTTTCCTTCTTTTTTATTATTGTTGCTGTTCTTATTATTATATGGTTAGTTCCTGGCATTCAGGGAAAGCTCTGTCTTAACACTAACTGGATACAGGCTTAAGGAACCGATGTCTCAGAGTCTAAATTCCAGTAATGACACATTAAAATATCAAAATGTCCAGGTTTTCAAAAAAGATTACCAAACATACAAAGAAAGTGACAGCCCAGGCAAAAGAGAAGATTAAAACATTAGAAACCATCAATAAGGAGCATCAGACCTGGGAAATTCCATACAAAGACTTAAAAAATTTTGTCCTAAAATTACTCAATTAGCTAAAGGAAAATAAGAACAAAAAAACTAAGTGATATCAGGAAAAATGATGGATGGATATAAATAGATAAAAATTATGACAAGGAACCAAACAGAACTGAAGACCATGATAAAAGAAATGTTAAATTCCTAGAAGGGTTCAATAGCAGATTGGAACTGGCAGAAGAATCAGTGACCTTGAAGGTAGGACAGTTGAAATCATCTGATCAAGAAGCAGAAAGAGGAAAGAATGAATAAAAGTAAATAGAGCCTGAGGAACCTGTGGGACACCATCAAGTATAGCAATATATGCATTGTGGAAGTCTCAGAAAGAAAGAAAGGGGCAGAGAGAATATTCAAAGAAATAATGGCTGAAGACTTCCCAAATTTAAGAAAAGGCATGAGTATGCACATCCAAGATGCCCAATGAACTCCAAACAAGATACACCCACATAGACCCACACCATGCCATGTTATAATAGAACTGTCAAATGACAAAGATGAAAAGAATTCTGAAAGCTGCAGAAGAGAACCTACATGTCATATAAAAGAGAGCTTCAATGCGATTAAGTGTCAATTTCTCATCAGAAACCATGGAGGCAGTGGGATGACATATTTAAAGTGCTGAAAGCAACAAATTTCCAACCAAGAATTCTACATCTGACAAAACTATCTTTCAAAAATGAGGGAGGGATTAAGACATTCCCAGATAAACAAAAGCTGAAAGATTTTGTCACCACTAGAACTGGTCCTACAAGAAATGCTAAAGGGCATTCCACAGATTGAAAGAAAAGGACACTAGACAATTGACTGAAGCCACATGAAGAAATAGAGATCTCCAGTAAAGAGAATGACATGGGTAAATATAAATACCAGTACTATTGTATATTTGACTTGTAACTCCACTTTTTACTTCCTACAGGATCTAAAGGGCAAATGAATAAAATGTAATGATAAATCAATGGAATTGGACTCATAAGGCATAAGTCTGTAATTTGTGACAAGAACTATATAAAGGTGGGGGAAGACAGAAATAATGGAACATAGTTTATGTAAGCTATTGAAGTAAAGTTGGTATCAAAGCAAATGAGACATAGAGATTTAGGATGTTAAACTTAAGCCCTATGGTAAAGTAACCACATAGAAAATATCAGAGAATATGTAAAACCATAGGGACAGAAACTAAAGTACAGGTTACCAGGGGTGGGGGAATAGGTAATGGGGAGTTAATGAAAAATGTGTATAGGGTTTGTTTGGGGTGAAGGGAAAGTTCTAGTAATAGATGGCAGTGAGGGTACTGTAACATTGTGAATACAATTAATCCCACTGAATGGTATGCTTGGGAGGGGTTGAGATGGGAAGATGTATGTTGTATGTATGTTTCCACAATTAAAAAAAGAAAGATAAACTAAAGAGATAATAGCAATTATATTAATTGTTATTAATGCATTACATGATACTGGATGGAATCTAAGCATGGAAGAGAAAAGGCTGAAAAGGACATTATTGGAACATAAGAAAAAAATGGAATATAGGATGTAAGCTTTATATCAATGTTAAATTTCTTTTGATAACTGCATTTAAGGTGATTACATAAGTGAATATCCCTGTTCATAAGATAAGTACATGGAAGTATTAGGTTTTCAAGGAGTATGATATGTGCAACCTGCTCACAAATATTCAGAAGATAGATAGATAGATAGATAGATAGATAGATAGATAGATAGATAGATAGATAGATATAGAATGATATGGCAAAGATGGCAAAATGTTAAAATCGGAGGATCTGGGTATCTGAGGTTGTGGGGTTCTGTTGGAGTTCTCTGTATGGGATTTGTATTTTTTTAAAACTAGCCTGTAAGTTTGAGATTATTTCAAAATAAAAGGTTGTTTTAAAAAGGTAATGTATTTCTTTTTCTAAGCATAGTATTTCAGTGACTAAAAGGTAGTATAATATCTTATTCCTAGTTTAATGCATAATGTACTGCCTAAAAAATAGATAAGGGAAGACATATTTAGGTGCTAAGGATCATGAAGATAGCGTTTGGAAGAATTTTTCATTTGTAAAAAGGAGCAGTTCTATGGAACCCTTTTAAATTCATTACTGGAATATCATTACCACCACAAGGGGCTGTTGTAAATTATTTTTAAAACATTGTTATATGATTTTATTCCTGCTTAATACTATTTGCCTTGAATGATAAAGGGAATTTACAAAGCACATAATAGAAATCTATTATCACAAAAGGTACATTATAAACACAGTTTTTAAAAAGATACATCTGATTAATTTACCCAGCAAATATTTATTTCAGGCAAACTATAGTGATCATCCTGTGCAAGTCACCACAAAGATTACATCAACCTTCCATGAAATCTCAAACAACGGCTATTTTAACAATAATAGAAATGTTTGACCAAAATCCTTGAAAGGTTATGACAAGTTTGAGGTTCAAATTTACCTTGATAAGCAGAGCTATGCATATTCCAAAGTTCAGTATGATATAGCACTATGTGTGTTACCAAGAGCAAGTGTCCTGTCCGTTACTTCTTTCCACTCTCTCCATTTTTTCCCATTACTACTGATAAGCCATTACTTAGATCACTATCATTTCTTGCCTAGATGAATGCAACAGTCCCCTAACTCATTTTTCTGCCTCCGGTCCTGTGCATTTCCACAATGCAGCCAGCAGTAGCTTTCTGAGGTGTTATTCCCTCGCTTACTGCCTCATTCTCCCCACTACTTTTGGAATAAAGTCCAGATTCCTTAAAACAACATGCAAAACTCCTGCTAACATTTGCAACCTCAGATTACTCACCGCGTTGTATTGTGTACTCTAGTCAGACTGAGCTACTTTCTGTTCTCCAAACATGTCATACTCTCTCATCCCTGGCTCTTGGAAGATATTTTTGCCTCTGACAAAAAATGTCCCCTGCTTCCCCATTCTGTCCCCCATCCCCACTCTTCAAGTTTGGCTTTAGCTGCCACTATTCTAACAACTTTACCTGATTCTCCCTAACTGCTACCTCAAGGTTAAGTAACCCTCCTGCCTTCTTCCCCAGCATTTCTTAATAAAACATGACTGTTTCTCATTGTTCTCCTTCAACAGATGCTCAATTCCTCGAAACTCACGACTGTTATATTCCTAGCACAAAACACAGCTCCGAGAGACTCAATAAATAAATGTTTGAGTGATCTATGGATGATTAAATGAATAGAATTGGACTCTGCTTTCTTATCTGTTAAATAATGTAATTGAACTGGAAATATATTTATTCTTTGGTCTGTAAAGATCAAGTTTTGTAGTTTCTATCTAGCATAGAGAGGAGTCCCAGTAGGTAGGAGGACATACTGAAACTGGGTAAATTGAGGAAAGTTTAATGAACGGACTATTTGCAAATAATGCGGGCAAGTTTGAATGAAATCAGCTAGGGATCGTGGAGAACCCCAGTATTAGCAAGGCAGGGAGGGTGGGGAGTTACCCCCTTAGGTCTGGAGGGGGTGGTTTGGGGCCCACAGTGGGAAGCCACCTATTTAGAGTGGACTCACTAAGAGGCACTGTGACTTTGGGAAGAGCATCTCAGCCCACCCAAGGGAACCCGGGAGAGAGGGAAAAGCCAAGAGAATCAGACAGTATCTTCTCCTCTCTCTGCTCTGGCTCTCTGAATTCCCGCTCCTGATTCCTTTGGCAGAGCCCTACTGGAAACGAGAGGGCAAGGAAATCTGTTGATGAGACCATGTTGGTTTGGAAATACAATCCACACAGTTCATAAAATAAAATGTGAACAGGGCAGGGTGGGGATGGGTAAATTTAGTTCAGTAGATAAAAACAGCAAATATCCATCATAATGATACAATACTCCAAGAGTTGGTAAACCAGAACAATTCTTAAACAATACACCAAGACAGTAAATTGTTGTGTGGGCAATATTCTGGTTAAACAGCGAGAAACATATCCTAAAACCATATGGGAACTAGTATTGCAATCAGCGAATTTCAATGAAATTAAAATAATCTGATCATCAATGATGAAAATTACTTTGCCTCATATACTCTTTCTCTCTACCACATTTCTAATCTTATCATTCTTGATCTAGACACCGTATGGTAATGCAATTCCATCACTTTTGAAGTCACCTTCTTTAAAACCATTGCTATGCTTTTACATTATGGATAAAAGGAGACCTCTAGGTCCCGCAAACTTTCTTTAAATTAGAAGAAAAACCTAGGGATGTGTGGTAATTTGAAGCTGTATGTAATGCAGAAAAAACATGCTCTTAAAACTAATCCATTCCTGTCGGTGTGGACCCATTGTAAGTAGGACCTTATGATGAGGCTATTTCAGTTAGGTGTGACCCACCTCATTCAGGATGGGTCTTAATCCTCTTACTGGAATCCTTTATAAACATAATTAATACAAAGAGTGAGAGAGAAGCCCATGGAAACAAGAAGCTAAAATCAATGAAACGAGAAAGAGAAGGGAGAGATCAGCAGACACCACCATGTGCCTTGCCATGTGACAGAGGAGCCAGGGTTGTCAGCAGCCAGCCTCAGAATGCCGGTCTTTGGGAAGAAAGCATTGCCTTGATGATACCTTGATTTGGACATTCTCTCACCCTCAAAACTATGAATGAATAAATTCTCATTGTTTAATGTCACCCATTTCATGGTATTTGCTGTAAGCAGCCTAGGAAACTGAAAAAGGATGATTAATAGTAGGGTAGTTTAAAGATGGGTACACTCTTAGGTTCTAAAAGTCCAGATTACATGAAAATTTTGAGGTTCAAGGTTGAGTGGGGCTCACTGAAGTTCAATCTGCACAAATACATTTTAAATGGCTTTCCTTTACATTTTCAGATTTTTGCTTACCTCCTGTCATATCTCTTGCAATCTTTTTTTGTATTGTTATAAACATTTATTGATGTTCATGAAAACCTTAGCCTGTGCTCTCTGATTGAAACAGTCTATAAGGAATTTTATTCTACTTTTCTATAATATTGCAATCTTAAGCCAACAAATTTCCTGCATAACTCTAGGATACATTTTCTCCCCTGAATTATGTTCTCTCTAGGGGTTTTGGACAGCCCACAAATTTATAACATAATTAAAGCAACAACAGCAAAATAGTGAAAAAGAATTCCAAGTACCATAAAATACAGCCAGCATTTGTCAGGCAATGAGAAAAGGTCCTGCTGTTTCCTGTCATCAGAGGACGCAGTTCGTGCTATCTACTTTGTGGGTACACTGTTCCAGCTAGGAACTATTCTTAACAAGCCATAAAACCAAGCAGGTTCCTGAGACTACTGTTGCTTCAGGATGTAAAAGTCCAAAGAGCTCCACAATTTTAGAGGAGATACTGATGGTAAAAATTTGGAGACCTTCAGAAATCTTCCATCTACAGACAACTTTAGGCAAATGAAAGATCTTTTCATCACCATATGCAAAACCTCACAAGAATTAATTATAGCCTGATCCTGAATCTCATGAGGCACCTATGGGGTGATTTCTGATTTTCATTAAATATGTAAGTTAGGAACAAAAATAATTCACTTTCTATATTGTGTATATATGTTTATGCCAGAATGTGTAGGTGTGTGGGTGAGTGTGTAATCAGACATAAAGGCTATCACTTTATGATTAATAATCTAATTAGTTACACGCACCTAGAGGTAGGCCCACATATAGAACAATCCTCAAGGAGAAATTATTCTATTTATAAATATATTCCATATATATGAAAAGATAATATGACCTCTATATTAACTCAAACTTTTGCTTATTTACATTGAATATCAAGAAATATAAATCACACAATCTCCACTTAAAACTCTTCATGGCTTCCCATTGCACATAAAATAAAGTGTGAATTTCTTATCATGCCCTACAAGCTCATTGTGAACTGGGCTCTTCTCCTTCCTTAACCTCAGCTCATGACCTCTTACCTTGCCACAGCCCATTTGGCTTCCTTTCTATTCTATAAATAACACCAAACTCTTTCTCACCTCAGGACATTTGCACATGCTGAACCTTCTCCCTGGTGCACTGTTCCTTAGACTTTTGGCTTAGTTATCTCCGTCTCATCTTTTATTTTTATGTAATGTCTTCTTTCAGCATTTTATTTTATTTTATTTTTAATTCACCCCTCCCACCCCCTAAGATGGCTCCCTCACCTGTCTGCTCATTGTCTGCTCGTCTTCTTTAGGAGGCACCAGGAACCAAACCCGGAAACTACCATGTGGGAGGCGAGTGCCCAACCACTTGAGCCACTACCACTCCCTGCTGGTTGCATTGTCTGCTGGTTGCAGCATCTGCTCATTGTGGCATCTTTAGGAGGCACCAGACCTCTCATGTGGGAGATGGGCACCCAACCACTTGAGCCACTTCTGCTTCCCTCTGTCTTATCTTAAAAGACTCAGCTCAAACATCACCTCCTTTCCCAAACGCCTACATAAATATTCCCCTTCCCCTATCACATAAACCTGGCTATTTCCTTTATAAACATTTTCACAGCCTTTACTTATCTTGTTTATTTATTTGTATATCTGTTCAATGACCTTCTTTTCCCACTAGAGTGTAAGCACCATGAGGGCAGTATGGTGGGTTGAATTATACACCCCAATTTAAACATGTTCTTGGTCTTGATCCACATTCCTGTGGGAGTGAACCCGTTCTAAATGGGCTTTTTTGGAGACATTATTTCCAGTAAGATGTGGCCCACCTGAATAGATTGGGCCTTAATCCAGATTACTGGAGTCCCTTATAAGCAGAAAAAATTCAGACATAGAGAGAGAAAAACATGAGCAGGAGCTAGAAGCAGGAAGTCAGCAGAAACCCAGAAGAGAAAGTAGAGGACATTGCCATATGATGCGAAAACAGGAACCCAAGGATTGCTGGCCAGCTGGAATGCTACCAACCCCGGGAGGATGCTACTGACCCCAGAAAGCAAGTATGGGAGGAAGCAAGCCTTCTAGCCAACACCTCGATTTGGACCTCGAACCTCTGAAACAGTGAATCAATAAATTCCTGTTGTTTATGTCAACCCATTGTGTGGTATTTGTCATAACAGTCTTTCAAACTGAGAGAGGCAAGAACCTTGGTTTTCTTTTTTATATGCCTATTCCCAGAGGCAATTATAGACAAAAGAGGTATGTAATAAATGTGTTAAATAAGTCAACAAAAGAATGGTTTCCTTATAATATTATATAATCTTTTATGCTTTCTATTTTAGGCCATTTTCTTTAAAATTTCTTTTTCTTTTTTGTTACTCTTGAAGAAAGCTTGAATAATGCTAAATTATTTTCATTTTCATTTCTTTTTCCTTTTTGTTAATCTTGAAGAAAGCTTGAATAATGCTAAATTATTTGGTCTTTTCCATAAATCTAATTTTAAGTTTAATTTAATTTTTTATTATTTATTTAGTTTTTATTAGAGAAGTTGTAGGTTCACAGAAAAATCATCCATAAAATACAGAGCACCAATATACTGCCCTATTAGTAACACTTTTCATTAGTGTTGTACATTTGTTAAAATTGGTGAAAGAACTTTTTATAAAATAATTGTACTATTAATTATAGTCCATGGATTATATTAAGGTTCACTGTTCGTGTTTTATAGTCCTATGAGGTTTTTTGTTTGTTTTTTCTTAATTTTTATTCTAACTTATATTCAACCTAAAATGTCCCCCTCTTAATCACATTCAAATATATAATTAAGTGCTTTTATTTATGTTCACAATGTTGCCCTACCGTCACCCATTACCAAATCTTTTCCATCAACCAAAATGGAAATTCTGTACAATTTAAAAAGTAACTCCTCTTTCCCTATCACCCCATGGCCCATGGTAACCCATATTATAGTTTCTGACTCTATGAATTTGCTTATTCTAATTATTTCATGTCAGTGAGATTATACAATATTTGTACTTTTTCTGCCTGGCTTATTTCATGCAACATGATATCTTCAATGTTCATCCATGTGCCGCATGTATCAAAACTTCATTCCTTTTTATGGCTAAATGGTATTACATTGGATGTATATCCACATTTTATTTATCCATTCATTGGTTGGTGGACCTTGGGATGCTTCCATTTTTTTTTTGGCAATTGTGAATAATGCTGCTATGAATATCAGTGTGAAAATATGTTTGTGTCCCTGCTTTCAATTCTTTGGAGGTATATAGCTAGAAGTGGGATTGCTGGTCATATAGTAATTACATACTTAACTTTATGAGGAATCACAAAGCTGTCTTCTCCAGTGACTGCACATTTTACATTCCCACCAACAATGATTAAGTATTCTTATTTCTCCACATTCTTTCCAGTACTTGTACTTTTTCGCTTTTTTAATAATAGCCATTCTTGTCGATGTGAAATGGTATCTTATTGTGGGTTTGATTTGTATTTCCTTAGTAGTTAAATATGTTGAACATTTTTTCATGTGCTTTTTGACCATTTGTTTACCTTCTTTGGAGAAATGTCTGTTCAAGTCTTTTGCCTATTTTTGAATTGTGTTCTTTGCCTTTTTGTTTGCTGAGTTGTAGGGTTTCTTTATATATTCTTTATATATTCCTTATTGGATATGTGTTTCCAAGTAATTTTTTTCCCATTCTGTAGGTTTTCTTTTTACTTTCATGATAAAGTCCTTTGGTACTCAAAAGTCTTTAATTTTGATGAGGTCCTATTTATCTTTTTTTTTCTTTTGTTGCTTGTGCTTTGGGTATAATGTTTAAGAAACCATTGTCTAACCCAAGATCCTAAAGATTTTTCCCTATGTTTACTTCTAGCAGTGTTTTAGCTCTTAAATTTAAGTTTCTGATCCATTGGGTGTTGATTTTTGTATATGATGCGAGGCAAGGGTTCACCTTAATTCTTTTGCGTATGGACATACAGTTTCCCCATCACCATTTGTTGAAGAGAGTATTATTTCCCAGTTGAGTGGACTTGGCCCCTTGTCAAAAATCAGATGGTTATAAACATGCGTGTTGATTTCTGGACTCTCAGTTTGATTCTATTGGTCTATATGTCTGTCCTTGTGCCAGTACAATGCTGTTTTGATTACTGTGGTTTCGTAATAAGTGTTAAAATTGGGAAGTGTGAGTCCTCCAACTTTCTTCTTTTTCAAGATGGCTTTGGCTAGTCGGGGACTCTTACCCTCCCATATAAATCTGATCATTTGTTTTTCCATTTCTGCAAAGAAGGCTGTTGGAATTTTTATTGGGATTATGATAAATCTGTAAATCGCTTTGGGTAGAATGGACATCTTAACAATATTTTGTCTTCCAATCCGTGAAAACAGAATGTCCTTCCATTTATTTAGATCTTCTTTGATTTTTTTTTTTTTGCAATGTTTTGTACCTTCCTATGAATTCATTCCTAGATATTCAATTCTTTTAGTTGCGATTGTAAATGGAATTTTTTTCTTGATTTCTTCTTCAGATTCTACATTACTAAGGCATAGAAACACTACTGATTTTTGGATGTTGATTTTGTACCCCACCACTTTGTTGAATTCACTTATTTATAGATTTGTGGTGGATTTTTTCATATAGGATCAAAACATCTGCAAATAGTCCTTTTTATTTCAGTTGGACTCATAATAATGTACCCCTTTTCATTTCTGATTTTAGTTATTTGTGCCATCTGTCTTTTTTTTTCTTTGTCAGTCTAGCTAAAGGTTTGTTGATTTTTTTAATCTTTTCAAAGAATCAGCTTTTGGTTTTGTTGATTCTAATGTATCTTTTTACTCTCTTTCATTTTTCCTCACTCCCTAATCATTATTATTTCCTTCCTTCTGCCTGCTTTGGGTTTTTTTGCTCTTGTTTTTCTAGATCTTCCATTTTTAAAGTTAGGTGTTTAATATGATTTCTTCTTTTATAATGTAAGCCTTTAGAGCTATAAATTTCTCTCTCAGCACTGCATTCAATGCATCCATAATTTTGGTACTTTGTTTTTTCATTTTCATCTGCCTCAAAATATTTCATAATTTTCTTTGTAATCTTTTACCCATAAGTTGCTTAAGAGTATTTTGGTTAATTTCCACACATATTCACATATGTGAATTTTCCATTTCTCCCTTTGTTATTGTTTTCTAGCTTCATTCTGTTGTGGTTGGAGAATTTTTTGAAATTTATTGAGACTTGTTTTGCGACCTAAGATATGGTCTATCTTGGAGAATGATCCATGGGCAATTCCAGTCTTTTATTTCCTCACTGTTCTTCTTTCTAAATGTTCTATCCATTTTTGCAAATGGTGTATTAAATTTCTTACAATTAATTGTAAAACCTTCTATTTCTCCCTTCAAATCTATCAATATTTGCTGCATATGTTTTGGGGTGCTACTCTTAGGTACATATATATTTATAATTGTCATGTCTTTTGAATTGACCCCTTTATCAGTATACAATGACCTTTGTCTCTCAGAACATTGTGTGTGAATGTTTTTGTTTATTTTTTTTAATTTTCTTTTGTTTGTTTGTTTGTTTGCTTTTATAAAGGGTAATTATTTGGGGGATAAAAGCTTACCATTATAAGGCCCTAAAGGGTCCAATTCAAGGTTGCTTTCTCTCCCCAAAGTGAGTTGCCATGTGTTGAAGCAAGATGGTCACTGATCTCTGCAAGGGTTCAGCCTTCCCTTCTCAGCTTCCTTTCTCTCAGCTGCAGGCTGGCATAGGGCTTGTCTCTCAGGGATTTAGATTATATAAATGATATTGAAAATATATATCCAACTCCCTTCCACACTTTCCCCCACTAACAACATCTTTGATTAGTGTGGTGCATTTGTTACAATTGATGAACACATATTGAAGCATTGTTACTAACCATAGTCAATAGTTGACTTTATAGCTTACACTTTCAACTGCACATTTTTATAAATTTTGATGAAATGTATAATGGCCTGTATCTGTCATTGCAATGTCATTCAGAACAATTCCAATGTCCAAAAATGCCCCATGTTACATC
>JAQZBX010051976.1:0-19251 GCA_029593785.1 Cabassous unicinctus | reverse complement strand
AAAAAAAAAAAAAAAAAGCAGTTTGACTCCCAGATCCTCTCTCCTACTCCAAGCTACAGGCAATTAGGGCTTATTTTGAGAAAAGGATGGCATGTGGGTCTTTGGACTGACCAGACTAGTCAAGAGTAGAGACACTGGACAGTACACCTGGGGAATTATGGAAGCATTCATATACCAGTGCTTTCTGTTATCATAATGCTGCTACTGTGGTTGCCTATGAGGTCCCAGCTTCCACCTGGAAACTGAAGCTACAAGAGATTGCACTATTGAAAAAAAAAAATCAGATTCAGTTGTCTGCTCCTTTAGCACCCTACAGGGTCTTCTTTAGCACTCTGTGAGGAATTCTGATTACTGTCCCATATGCTACTTTTGTCTACCTTCTATTTGGGGATTTGACAGGGTAGTGCTAGGCTTTCTGAGATGCATCAGGAAGGAAGATTTAACTAACCCTGAAAGATAAAAAAAATACCTTGGAAAAAAGATGGGCAAGAAATGGAGAAACAAGGATATTAAGGATCCATGTGTGACATGTAGGTCCGTTTAAATGTAAAATGCAAAGCAATGGAAAGAATCGAAGAGTGACAATGAGACCACAAGACATGAGTCCAGTTTTAAATAACTATATGACCTTGGGAATGTCCTTAACTATTTGTTTTTTTGTTTTTTTTTCTCAGATAGCCTGACCCTCATTTTCATATAAATGTCCGGAAATCAGAAAACGGGGAAATAGATGGTGATCCATCAAGAATACTGGAGGAACTAAAAATAAAAAAGTAAGAAAAGAATGCAGGTTTATCAATTTTACAAATGGGTGGAAGATGAGGTACCAGGGGAAACTGAAGAGATAAGAAGCAGAAAAAATGTCAATAGTGAAAAAAAAAGATTCAATGTGTAGGATAAAATGAATTTCAGAGAATTTATTTGTGTCTCATAGATACAGAGAGAAGCACCTTTCTCAATGTATGTGCATTTGCAAGGATCAAAAGTGTGAAATTAGCCACCAGACTACAGGCAACTTAACTGATTCCTTCTAAAACCAACTTGTGCACAATGAATTAAAAAAGAGGCTAACGTTGTCTTCTTGAGTCAGGTCAGATGGAAAAGAAAGGAAAGGTGCATCTGCAAAGGTCTCCACTGAGTCCATGGCAGGAGGTGCGGGAGGATGACTTAAAGGGTGAAGATAAAAGAATAAATAACGCTTTGAAAATGTGAGTCATAAAACTGAGAAAAAGGGAAATCATAAATGTCTCTGAATCTAATAATGTTGATTAAGTCAGGTGGTTCCCTAATGCCGGTGCTGGGCTGCAGGCACACAGCTTACTGAAATACAGACCCCATCCCCAGAAATCCTTTCATATTGGAGTGGGATAAGGCCCCGGAAGAGGTGTTTTTCAAAATCTTCTCAGGTGGATCTCACTTGAACACAGATTTTAAGAATCTCCAGGTAACTCAGGCAAATTGTTGCTTCCTCTTGGAAACAGTTTCCTAAATACACGCACACACACACACACACACACACACACAAGAGATCCAAAGTTCAATTCAAGGTATGAACTTGAAAAGGCAAAGCTTTGGGCAGATGCTATAAACCTCTCAAGTACAGCCAAACCATTAGAGTTAGTAGAAAGCAGAGTTAGCAATTTAGCTGTTAAGAAAAAAGATTTTGAATAATCTTCCATAAGACTGGATTTTTAATTCTGGCATTTATTACAAGAAGAGTACTTCCAAGGATGATAAATTACCCTTTCATAAATGGGGGAGTAGTTGTGTAAGAAGAGGTGTTTTAAAGGAGGTGAAGGTGGAGATTAAGAAGCTTTGATAAAAAAAAAAAGCTACTCGAATTAAATCTCACCAGGCGAGTTGCTGGCTCAGATCTGCTTGTCGTTTTCTGAGGTACTCAGAGAGGAGATTAGCCACGCAGCTTCGCAAGTCTCTTCCAAATCCTGAGTGTCCAGGCTGAGTAATACGCCGCTCAATAAGACTTCCCAGGAGATATTTCACTTGATGGCTTCTTACGAAAGTATTTATCTTCATTCACAAAAAGAAAACCCATTTTAAACCCATGCTGCATTAAATCTACTCTTGATTTGATCCGCTGACTTATTGCATCAGAGTTTTCCTCACTTGCCTGTTCAAAACAATCACTTGAGGTACTTGCTAAACTTAAGAGAGTCTAAGCCCCTTCTACTGGAGAATGTGATTCTATAGTCTGGGTAGGACTCTGGAGATAAGAGTGCATAAATTTCAAGCAGCTGAATTATGACCCTATTCTTCCACTGATTTTTTTTTTTTTGGGGGGGTACATATTAAAATCTCTTTTGTGCCACTTATTTATTTATTTATGAGGTCCCGGGGATTGAACTCAGGACCTCATACATGGGAAGCAGGTGTTCAACCACTGAGCTACATCTGCTACGCAACGAGAGTTGTTTTTTTTCATTTGTGTGTTTGTTTCTTTTTGTTTTTAGGAGGCAACAGGGATTGAATCCAGGACCTCATACATGGGAAGCTGGCACTCAACCACTTGAGCTACATCTGCTCCCCTCTTTTGTGCCTTTCAGGGAGTGATGAGTTGAGAAATTCCCAAAGTTCCCAGTCCAGGCAGCAGAATGTTACAGGAACTAAATGGCCGAGCTCCTCACAGCCCTTCATCACAAACAAACCCAGGAACTCATGCCAAAACAGGCCACTCAGTAGGAAACATTTAAAACGGCAGAACTAAAAGTGAGCTGGTTGGTGGAGCTCTTTAAACTGAAAAGCAAGCACATTAGGAGCTTGATATCATTTTTATCTCTATTAATATTTCTTGGGGCTATTTCTGGCCTTTCTGGAAAAAAATCACCATCAGCCTCTTCCAGGTCCTTACATCAAGCTTTAACAATAGGAAAAGAGCTGGGTACTGCAAGGAGAGGCATGAGAGAACCAAGAATAGTTAATCTTACTAATTTACTAACAGTTTTATCATGGCAGTGAAACACAGAAGAGTGATGAAACATTTTGTTCTGTGATATGGGATTCAATGGACACAAAACTTATTGTTTGTGTTGCTGCTGTCACGGCTTGTTGTTGTGTTTATTATTATAGGAATATGAGAGGAAATCCATTTATTCAGCCCAATAATATTTATTCGGGTAAATAAATATGCCAGGTATGACCTAAGTACCAGAGATGGGAACAAATCAACATTGCTGTTCTTGGATATTCCCATGGAGGAGAAGACAATAATAACAAAAACATAAAGATGACATGTGGCAGGCACTATGACAGAAACAAATATAGTGATGAAGAGCAGCATATTTGAGCTGAAACTCAAGGGAAAACGAACAATCCATGGGAAGTTTAGGAAAGAACATTCCCGTCGAAGGGACAATAAGTGCAAACTCACTGAAGCAGCACAATGTGCATGGCGTATTGGAGGCGAGGACAGGAGGCACCGCTGTGCAACCTTCAGTTCTTAGAGTGTAACAATTTCCTGAATGAATCAAGGAGAACACTGTTCAGAATGGCAACAGGCAAAGTCAGACCCAACAAAGAGACCTTTGTGACTTTATCTTTGGAACAGCCCATTCCTGAAGAAGAAACCCAAAGTTCTGGGCTCCCCGCATCATTTGGAAACACAAAGGAAAAGGATTATACAGGTTCATCAGTTTGGTCATGGAGCATTGCTTACCATTCTCTCTGAAAGTCTCTGTGAGATCTTCCTTCAAACACCAGAAATGTTCTTCCCAGGAGATCAACTGGTGCTATTTAGACCACCTTAACTAAGATGGTGAAATAGGATGCCTCTGCTGCCAACTCTGTCAACAATCACTGCTTGCTAAGTCACAGATAGCTCCTTATTATCTCATGAGGGTTCCTTGCTCTTCCTCATCATATTGATTAGCCTTTTATGATTCAGAACCAACTTTCAAGGACTCAGTGAGGGTATTTCTTTTATAAGGAGAGAATTTGGCTAGAATTCTGAGCAGAGAACTTACTTTTGCTGTAAGGCTATATATATATATATATATATATATATAAAATTTTCATTTTCTGTTTCCTTTGATAGATTTCTTTCTTTCACTGAGAAGAGTTCCTTACAGAGGTCTACCATAGATAAAATGCTGATAGCTGAGTGGTTGCTAAGCACCAAAATGGTACAAGCTTAGTATAAAGGGACTTGAGACTCTCCATGTGACAAGGGCAGCTGCCTTACAAAGAGAGGTGGCTGCATAAGTGCGGGGGGCACTAAAAATGGCCAATACTCCATCTAAATGATCTGGGTGCTATCATCAGGATTACAGGTCCCTGAATAGTGACCCATGAATTAGGCTTTCTAACTTCCCACCAATAAGCAACCATGGTTTGAGTACCAACAGCACAATTCTGAAGAGCAAAAGCCAGGTGCTCTCAGTTACCACGTCTCCTTCATCCCCATTAGCCCAAGCTTGTGGCAGCCAAGAACCTCTTGTGCCACCCCTTCGGGTAAGTCCAGCTCCTTCAGTCACCAGACTGCCAGTCCTGCTTCCCAAGTCTGCCAGTAATTTCTGACAGTCTCTTGATACTTCATTACATTTCTAATGCTCTTTTCAATTTTTAAAAAGTGAATCTGCCATCTGTATGTAATAATTGCAGTAGCTGCAACATTTGTGGATCTGAGTCTAAAGATTGTTGTTTTTGTCAACTCCCATTTAGGGTGGCTTGTTTCATTTTGTTTTCAGTGATTCTAGAATATTAATCTCTGTTCTTTGTAACACTATCTGTTGAAATTCTTTGAGATCTGGGTTTGAGGTATCATCCTCCAGAGAGGACTGGTACTTGCTTCTGCCAGGCACCTAGCAACCCATCAGCCAGAATGCCTTTAAATGACATTTTAGATAAACTTTAGGCCATGCTGGAATATAAATTCTGGTTCCAAGCCTGCATGATTTTGGGTCTGTGGACAGAAATTCTCAGGGATGGAAGTGGTTCTTCTTTCCTCTTCTTTAAGGCCCAAGACAGCACATATTCCCACTGTTTCTCTTTGTATGGGTGCTTTACTTTCTTACATCTTTTCCCATTGGCGTCCCCATCTGGGAATTCAGACTTTATACTAAGATACTTCATCTAACTGGCTATGTACAAGCTGGGTCACCAGAATTTGCCTCCTGTTTTTTGCATATGTGCCCCTTTTAAAGCCCAAGTCTAGGCCATGAGAAATCTGAAGACACATTTCTAGTTTATTGTTTTCTTGTCATTTCTTGCCTCTGAGCAATTCTCTTACATTCCTATGAGTTCATCCATACTTTAAAATTGAAAATTCCACCAGAAACACAGTTGGTGGAAGGAAGAAATGGACAGAGCAAGGAATGGAGTAAGGGAGGGAAGGGAAAGAGAGGGAGGGAGGATGAAAAAATGGGGAGAGAGAAAGACAAAGAATTGCTCAATATTGCTTTTCCTCCATAGAGAAGTGAACAGTGAAAGCCTGAAGTTGCTGGGACCTTCATTTCTTGGACAATTTTTTAAAGAATTAATACATGGAGCCTCATTTTGATGACAAGGCTGTTTTCCCAAAAACTCCCTGCTCAAGAGATTGCCATCTCTTCACCTTTGCTAACTGGCTATATAACAACATTATTTAAGTTTGTTGCTGGATCCCAGCTAATGTAAAGGAACTCACTAGAAAGAAATGTCCTATGCAGATCCTTGAGGTCTAAGTTCAGCCAGGATGGGTCCTCATCCTGCCAGGGTGTTTGTCGAGCTTCTAAACCCATCTCCTGGGTGACCACTCTGAACTCTTCAGAGCAAATCTAGCTTCCATAAAACACTAAGAGCATCTTCTAACCTTTAACCACCAACTCGAATTCTAAACCTAAGGCCCAAGATCTACTGAGTCACAATATAGAACTATAAGGATAGGGCCATACTAATACAATGTACCAGGAGCTTTTCCCATGCTGTGCTCTCACAATTTCAGTCCCTCTCAGGATTGTCCAGATCTACAGGAACCAGAGTGGGGACCCAACCTTCAAGGTAGAATCCTGGCCTTTCTCTCTCAGAAGCCGAAGAAACGTGAGAGGAAAGCAAAGCACTTCATCTCCAAACCCAGACAAGTTACCCTGCCTCCCACCCCTGAGCTCAGAGGCCTTATCTTCTTATTGTTTAATCTTCTGATTTCCCAGAACTGCCAGTTCAGGCATTTCTTCCAAGGTCTCTAAAAACCAGCTCATTTTATAAGGACTTTCATTAATTTGTTCCTTGGACTTGTTCAATAGCAGCAGAAAAGGCAAATAGGAACATGGAAGCAAGTATGAGTTTTCTCTGATACTGAACTTTCTGACTGTTATGATCTCATTTAACCCCCGAACACCCCAGTAAGGTGGATTCTGTTATCTACATTTCACAGCTGAGAAAGTCAAGGCTCAGGGAGTCTCTCTGCCTTGTCTAAGGTTATGTCCTTAACCTGTTATAAAGCTGAGATTTGACCCCCAGTATTGATGATTACAAAGCAGAGGTCTGCAACCACCGCTAAACCGCCCAGAGTTAGGAATATGGGAGGGATGTAGGAAGGAAGGGTCAAGGAGATGGTGTGTGCGAGACCGCATTTACAGTTGACCTTGATGATTTCAAGGAAACCCATCAATTTAGACCCACCTGTCCCAAGACGCTCTAATTCATTTAACTGTGTGCCAGGAGCTAATAATAAACAACAGCAAATACGTGAATGGCAGGCTGTATTTTAAAAAGACTGTTAAATCCCTTTATATTTGGCCCCACTTCGAATCTTTTAATATCTAAGAAGTTCTGCCATGTTCCCACAGGTTCTGGAAGTTACCTACACCCGTGTGCCACAGCTACAATGGGTGTGATGGTCAGATCTGCCAAAAGCCAGCAAGCTGCCACTTGGATCCGCTCGTGGAGCCTCTCAAGCCAATGCGCATGTGCTTTGCGGGCCAGGAGATCCTCAGCACGCTGTGCGTTACACTCTCACCTGCACTATTCTCTGCATTGCCGAGCATTCTCCCACCACCTGTACCTGGCTCAGAATTGCCCACCATCTCCCTCCCTGCACGCGCACAATCTTCTTAGATCCCGTTATAATGAACACCGGTGAACACTATTAGGAAAGGAAACAATAATAAAAATGTATTAAGAAGGAAGGTGAGAAAAAATTCAGCCACACTGAAAACTACCTGGAAATGCAAGCAGGCAAAATTGCAAATCCCGTAATTCATGGACAGACGACTAAAGCACCATCCAAAAGACCTCCTAACCTAACCACCTTTCCGATGGACGAACAGATTCAAAAGAAGGTTTTAGACCTTGGAGAAAGATTTGGTAACCCAATTGTACTCTTTCGATGTCTGAGCAAGAAATATCAACTAAAAATAAATTTTAAAAATGGTCTCTTCTTTGAAGCAAAGATTTTTAGATGAGAAGCCTAAATGCACTGATTTTTTTTAGAACCAAAGTTCTAAAAAAGTTTAGTCCATTTATTTTAATGCAGCTCACAAGTACCCAAGTAAAAGAAAAATATTCAAGTAGCATTTCCAAATACCAGCAATAATCTAGAAAATGTTATAGAAAATACCCCACAACAGCAACAACTTTATTTTTTAAATGCCTAGACTATACCTAACAAAAAATGTGCACCTATGAAGAGAACTTTAAAACTTAAAAAAAAAAAACCTTAAGCTATGCTGTCCAATATGACAACCACTAATCACATATGACTATTTAAATTAAATTAATTAAAATTAGATGAAACTTTAAAATTCAATTGCAGTAGCCACATGCCACATGCTCAATAGCCACATGTTTGAAGGCAGAGAACAGAGAAGGGAGAAGAAAAGATGCAGATAAGAAAAAGGCAAGGAAAAATTTCTCATCACAGTTACCGAATTTAGAATATCAGGAATCTTACCCTTGAAGGAAGTTACCAATCCCATTAAGTCAATTCTTAATTTCCCACCAAAATGGAGGTCTTTATGGGGAGGTATGGACACCACTGGGTCATATGCGGGTCAAATGGGTCCCTCAAGCATTTTTAAACATACTTTCAAATCCATTTTAAGTCAAATCTTTAAATAGAGAAATGTATAATTAGCCCAACTAATTCTTATGAATTTTATTCCCCATTCTACATAATAACAAGAGAGAAAAGACAAGGCCTAGCTAATACTGGAAACAAATGTTATATTCAATCAACATTTGGCCATATTCTTAAGTGATCATGAGTCAGAATCTCTCCCACCTTCTGATCCGGAAGAAATTTGATAATATCATTTGATTAAATTCCTATGACCAAGTTATCTTTTGGATGGCACATCCCATCCAAAGCTTTCAATGTATTCTCTGGTACTCTAGATCAAATCCAATTCTTGAACTTGTCCACTTGCGCTGGGATCCTTTCTCTAGTACCACATATAGCCATCTTAGACAAATTTTGATAAATGGAAATCAAGGATATGCATGAGTGGATAAAATACAGAAAAAAAGTAGGCATAAGAAAATTTTAAGTATACTCTCAGAAGCATTTAAAATTTCTTTATGTACAAAATTCTGAAGGCAGGAAAGTTTTCAGGGAACCAGCAAACCATATAAACTGTAGACCTGTATCCTCATTGCTTTTTCACTTTCCCCCTTCAGTCATGCTTTGGGGTCAAATAAGAACTCCACATCATCAGCGCAAGTCTTCCCTGCTTATTTTTTTTCCAACATTCTTCTCTAAAAGCACACTAAAAACGAATTTCTTCTGTAATAATCATTACATATTTATATAATAAAAGACTATGCAGTCAGTAAACATAAGGTTAAAGAATGTTTATTATTATGATTACATATTTGCATTATATTAAAGAAAATAGAATACCAAACTCCATTTACAATGAGTCCATTTTTTTAAAAAAATCAAGGCATAATGTATATGTGTGTGTGTAAATATACTACATATATAGGCTTAAAAAAACTGTGAAGATATACAAGAAATAATTGACAGTGATTATCATTAGGGAATGCAATTATGGATAATTTTATCTTCTTTCTTTGTTTTCATCCTGTACGATGAACATATATTTCTTTTGCCCTATAACAAACCATATAAAAGCTCACTGAATTCAGAGGTCCACGGCCCTGGATATCACTTCGTGTATTACTCGTGTAGAGCTATGGAGTGATAGACTTCAGCTTT
The DNA here is from genome assembly GCA_029593785.1 of Cabassous unicinctus. Lineage (NCBI taxonomy): Eukaryota > Metazoa > Chordata > Mammalia > Cingulata > Chlamyphoridae > Cabassous > Cabassous unicinctus. The sequence continues at coordinate 10,103 of JAQZBX010051976.1, read as the reverse complement.
GCTGTGATGTGGGCCCCAGAATCGGCTAGAAAGAACCTTTTTAGATATCATTTCAGGCCTCAGGCCCTCTTGAATGGGCTCCATCAAGAAAACCCTTCATCTGAAATTCCGCTCTACAGCAAAAGCTCTGACAGTGATGTTTCAGGCACTTGGAATATGTGTGTATCTTCCCACATTCAGTTGTCCTCGTGTGCTTTTCACTTATGCATTATATAAATGGTTTATAAATTGTGGTTTGCTCACTCCAGGGATCCACTTAGGTGCCTTAAAAGATCTGGAAAAAGTTGGATTTTAGTATCCTTTTAAAAAATACATAACAAATTATTTTTTCAAAAACACAAATAAAAAAAATAACCCACTGCATTTTAACACAGCAGGGACCACCAAATCATTACGTTATGCCACAGGTTCTCGTCCATCATTGTGCAAATGATTGAACTTTAATAGTAAGACTGTTTAAGAAAATTAGAGCTCTGTATTGGTGTTTCAAAAGGATCTAGAGCTACATAGAGTATCGATGAATGTAAAATTGAACCAGGTTGTACAGCATCACAACACACAACAAAATCCAGGTATACCTGCTCATCACATACTTTCATCAAGGCCAAATTGTGAGTTGTGCATAAAGAAGTAACAGGTTAATGCAGCTCCTTATAGACCTGCATTTATAGCTGTCGTACCTAGACTAACAATTATTCTTTTCTCTTTAGAGTTCTGCATCGTAATTGTCATACTTAGAATCAGCATTCTATTTGTCTTGCCTTTTATACTGACATGAATGTGAACTGTACTTAAACATTTTTGGTGGGACATTTTTGAAACAACTTTTCAATGTAATCTGTCTAGCAGAGTATTGGACATTGCAGAGGAAGCCATTTTCAAATTGTTAATTCATCTGAGTAAATCAGACCTGTGCAACCCCCAAAAAGTGAAGATCTCAAATAACGATCTATCAGTTGTAGCTGATACAATTGCAACTCTCATTCACAATACCCAACGTCCATTTTAAGTCCCTAAAACAGACACGTTCTTCTCACCGGGTACTTTATAAGCAAATTCTGTTTAAAATATAGTCAGAATTTGAACATTTAGCTCCATTTCTACCTCTACCATTTGGCCTAATCCACCAACCTCTTCAAAATTATTACAGGGCCTCTATGCATGTCCTCTATTTCATACCCCTTTTACCCCAGCAGCATGTTCTCAACACCTAAGTTGTAGCATCTTCTGTCCAATACTGTCCAATGGCTTCTCGTTTGATTTGAGTGAAAGTCGAATTCCATATAATTGTCCACAAGGGTCTGCACTTCTAATGCTCTGTCACCATCAACTGCGACCAGCTTCCCCACTCGCAACATTGACAATTACTCCCCGTGGCTCCTCAAACACACCAGCAACTCTCTCAAGGTCCGTGACCTGGCTTTTCCTTCCACCCCCAGGTGCTGCTCTCCCTCACCTCCTAAAGGTCCTTGATCAAATGTCATCTTCTCAGGGGACCCACCCTAAGCCACCCCTACTCACAAGTGCACTCCATGCCCCCATCTCTCACTTTTCATATTTCTCCACTGCACTTGTAACCATCTGAATTAACTCTTGCTCAGATGACTTATTTATTGTCAATCAATCCCCTTCCACTAGTGTGTAAATTCCATGAGAACAGAGAATTTTATCTTTTTTTTTCACTTCTGTGCCCCCAAAGGCCTTGAACAACCCCTGGCACAAATTAGCCAGGGACACAATATGTAGTTGTTGAATGAATAAAGTTATCTAAATTTGAGTCCATAACAAAATTCATACCAATTAAAAACTATATATAATTATTTTCTATAATGTGGTCTCTTTTTTTAAGATTATATTAGACAAAATAAGAATCTTACATTACAAAATTATTTATTTTGGAGGAAAGTTTACATCTTTGTTATGATTTGGAACTATTTATAACATTCAATATAATACCCAAAGAACACCCAATGGTACTAACCCAAAAGAACAATTATAGGCCACTTATCCTTTTGAAAAAGAGTCTCTCTCTACCCATTCTCTCCACATATATACAATAATGACGCTCCATTTAAAGGGGGATTATTTCTAAGAAACGTCTCACTTTTGTTTATATCTTAAATTTAATAAAACAACTTATGGCCCACCAAGGCTTCCTGAACACTATTCCAATAGGCTTTTTATCATTTTTAACACACAGGGCTGTTCACCCACACTTTTCTCCCATGTCACAGTTTTTTTCAGTTGTACACTTTTTGTTTCATCTTCAAGTCACACACAAACTCAATAATTTGTATATACATTTGTGGAAATACTTAACACACAACTTATATCCTGTTGAGCTCAGCATAACCCATGGATTAAACCATAGCCCGTGGCCCATGCAAACGACTCTTTCCTCATCATTTAGTCCACAGCTGCTCCCCAATCGCCCTCCATTTCCTACCACACTTGCACATATGTGATTTTAGAAAAGCTTCAGTTTTAAGTGTACATTCCAAGTCGAATGTTTATCAGGGGCTGATCTGGAGATTTTTAAAACCCAGAAATGTCACTTGTGTCATTTTAAAAATATTTTCTTCTCAGTCTAATTGCTTACTTTTTCCTCATGCTGTTGCCTAGTAAGATGAAAATCTGTAGGGTGATAACATGATAATATCTTTATTCTTTGAGATTACAAAATGTAAAAGGAAATATATTGTAACTGCCCAGACACAATGCTCTAATTTATTGTTTGCTGTTAAATGTAACAGACTGTTAATCTAAGCATAGTTTTGTATACTTATATTAATATATGCTATATCAACACAGATACTAATTGATTTGTGGTGGTAGAGAAGAGTGTACTAGGCAAAGATTATGGAGCTCTTTCTTACAGCTGCATCCAGTTCTATCTTGAAACACCAAGGAAGTGTGAAGCCCAACTAAATTTTTATACAGTTTACATAAAAGTCAAATAGGAGGTGTTTCATTTCAAGATTTGAACCTGAAGTTTCCATGTGAAAATAATGTGCATGTTTTGAAAATTTAAGCACTATACCCATCTCTGTATTATTACCCAAATCAACATCAAAATAGAAATCATGTTTTTGATAAAAGTGTAAAACATTCCTGGAAAGCAAGGTTATGAACAGAAAAAACAAGCACCTGGAGTCAATAAAATATAAAAATCCATCAGCTCTTCTGAACTGTGCAAGTTCACACTGAAAGAAAAACTTCCACTTGGCAGGTTTCTAGTCACCAGTCTAAAAATTGTGTGTCACACCACGATCAGCTCTTCTGTAATCACATTCTGTGATTTCTGTTCACAGGAACATACTTTGTTTTTCCTTATTTCTTTACACCGAGATCTTAACCATCGTTTTAAGCTTTGCACTTTCTACTGTTTTACTGTTTTTTGTTCTATTTTTTTCTTTATTATACATTGATATCAGAAATATCAGCAAGCCTTAAAGACAACCAGCTCCACATACAAGTGATTAGATTGCCACTGTTGTCTTACAAACCAGCAACAACAAACACACAGAATCTCAGATTTTATAAGCATTCTTTTGTGCTAAATCTGCTATTCAAAAGATTTACTCAGAGTGGGCAACACTGGTGACCAACATTTTTAGCTGAACCCGACATAACACCTGTAGACCAAAGTCATGGACAAGGTTGGTCGTCCAGGGCCATTCAGTTTAGGCAGGAGTCTCACAAGCAGCTGCGTGCAGGACACATTCACACCTGATTCACTGTATGTTGAAAAAGGGCAAGTCTCCCAAAGTCAAAGAATCTGAAAGTTCATGGAAAGGTACTTTTTTTTTTTTTTTTAAATTTTGTAGGGAGTTCTCCTTGAACATCTTTTTTGCCTTCTAAATACAAGTTATCTAGAATATGCTTAGGTCATATCAATGTAACTTTTCTATAATCTAAAAACATTTTTAAAAATAAAGTTCATTATATTTTTTAAGTTATCTAGAGAGTCTGGCATGATGAGCACTCTCACTGCCTATGCTGGCTCCTGGCCTGTATGTCCCTTAGGGATGGCGATGGAATCACAACAGAGTGAGGGGAGAGGGGCTGGCGGCACTGCTTCTGCTTTGTCACGGGAGATTCTCGCATGACCCAGCGTGTGCTTCAGAAGCAGAGAGCAGATTTTCAGCCGTCCTGTTACCTACCGGACCACTCCCCAGGTCATTCCTTCAATATATAATACCAAAACCTTACTTTATCCACATTGTTCCACTTTATCCTGAATTCTGTCAAACCCAAGAGTCCAAAAGAAGAGGAACTCTGGATCATTCACTGTCGCCAGCGCTGGGCCTTGATGTCACCTCAGCTGAATGAATGGAACAAAGCAATATGACAATAATCCAGTGCTTTTCAAAGCGAGGAATATGAAATTCATCTCTCTCTTGCAGTTGTCAGTCAAACCACCACCATCAGGGTTTATCACAGTTGGAGAGGATGGCTACTGTATGTGCTGCAAATCTAGGTATCACTAACACTCATTTGAAAACGTTGGAGATGTCCTCTCATAAGAAATTCTAATTGGGTAAAGAGCCAATGAAAGTCCTCCCTGTTTTGCTGCAGTCACAATTTTTCTGACTTACCCATCCTTATAGGAACATTTAAAAACTTATATTTATTAACAGTTCTTAGGGATGAAGATTAGCATCCATAACAATGGTTTGCTGTGTGTGTGTGTTTACAGAAAGGACTTAGAACATCTTTAGTCATTCCCATCAACCATCTACTTTTACCAACTCAAATCTTATCTCCATCAAGTGCCAGACACTAAAATGTCCAAGAAGGAATCACTCAAGGAAAAAACCAAAGTTTTCCTAAGATTTCACTCTCCACCAATCTCTTCCACACTAAAAATACATTCTGAGACCAAATCAGGACCCAGGTTCTCCCAAAGCTGTTCTCGGGTTTCATGTGACACTCTTTGGGGAACACCTATTCTCATTTCACGCCAGGCATGCTTGCCAAGAGCCACGGGATCGCGCACCGAATCCACCGAGACAGGAGAAGAGAGAGCCCGGGACTTACGTTGTTCATGTACTCGCTGAGCAGGTCCTGCAGCGCCTGCCGCACCGCGTTGCACTCGGCCACGATCCTCTCGCGCCGGTCGTCTCGTGTGCAGGAGGAGTCGGCCATCAGCGCTGCTCCGCTGATGATGCTTTCCAGCCTCTCCTCCAGGGACGGCCGGAACCTGGCCTCGCTGAACGTCATGGGATCCAGGATAATCTTGTTCTGCAAGGAATACAGTAAAAAAAAAAAACAAAAAAAAATGAGCAGAGAAGATACCACTGCTTTTTGCACCCTCTTTCTACATGAGAACTCTATGAAGCAAGAAAAAGACTCTCCTTGTAGAGGAAACTGGATACTTTGAGAGATTCTAAAGTAGCCTTGACAAAATGCCAACTCTTCATAAAATATGTCCCCGAAATCTAATCTTCAGGGAGAAAACATTACATCTTGTTGGAAGGAAGGCTCTGTCCTTGGCAAAGGCTATTTCAACGCCTGGAAGAAGAGTTTTCAGATGAGATTGTGATACTGGATGGGCATTAAAAAAAATAATGGCCTTCAAGGAAAGCACATTTGAGAGTAGCAGTTTGGGGGGTTACAGGAGTATTTTAGAGTTCCAGAACCAGAACAAGAAATGTAATCAACAACTTAGAATGCATTCTGTGAGGGTATTGCATCCTCCTCATAAGAAGAGGACAGTATTATGAGCCTTTTGAAAGTTTGTCAAATAATTTTCAACAGATCTATTCAAGGCAGGTTAATCTCCCACTAGAACTAACATCTTTTATGTTCTTAATGTGGGAAAATGTGGGAAGAGTAGGGAGTAGGGCATATGGGAATCCCCTACATTTTTATGTAACATTTATGTAATCTAAGTATCTTTTTAAAAAAATATTTAAGTATATTACAAAAAGAACTATCTTTTATATAAAAATGAGTCTTTTAGAAAAAGCATTTGTAATGTATATATGTGTGTGTGTCACAATTAAATGACTGTATCCTGATAAAGGAATTAAATGTAGTGAAGGAGCCTAGATAAGGGAAAAAGAGTTGCTTCCTAAAGAGAAGGCATCACAGAGAATGCAAATTTGGTTTTGCTCCTGCTAAGTTTGAGGAGCCTGGAATTTTGTACATGGTGATATCTCGAGGTGGATGGAAATATGCATCCAGCATTCAGGAGATAAACCAGCCTTTAGGGACCTGAGAATTGCTGGACACACTTGGACATAAGGCAGTGAATGACAGCCAAGTAAAGTGAATAGAGCAAGGAAAGCAGATTAAAGTAGAAACAGTTAACACTGATATCCAAGGGTACACAGACACATAAAGAATCAAAACAGAAGACAGAAAGCATAGTCAGAGTGGTAGGAGCAGAACCTGGAGAATACTATTCCCAAAAGTCAGAGCTGTTGAAAGACTGATGAAGTGTGTGATAATTACCGGTGTAAAATAGAGAGGAGAAGCAGACGTGGCCCAGTGACTGGTTTCTATTGCGGAAGCCTATTCTGCTCGAGATAAGGAAGATCATTCCAACAAAGTTAATCAAAGTGGAATGACCTCTTGCCAAAAATAGTGTGCATATCCTCATTGGAAGTGTACACTCTTAAGTGTAAGGACCAGAGATGAGAGGATGGAATGAATGGTCTTTCAACTCTAGGGTGCTATGGTGCAGTTGCCATTACTTTACCATTTTCTTTGAGGGACTATTCCTTAAATGCCCATCAAATGAAAAAAGAAAGATTATTAGAAACCACTATGTATCATAGCTACAAACATAATGAGAAAGCCAAATGAGAGTAGATCATTTATCATCCATCTGCTGAATACCTAGTATCTCCCTATTACAGTGCTTAGTGAGAGGATAAAAGAGATGATAAAAGACACATTTGTGGTTCTTTTCATTCTAATGGGGTATCAAATAATGGATTAGTTACTGTATCACGGGTCTGGCTATATGCTCTGGAGAGAGTTGTCCTCCGAAGCATCCTACAGTATTTGCTGAAGGTTGTACTGGGAGAAATACTGGCTTTGATTATCGAATTCCTTTTAAAAATGCAAATCTTCATAGCAGAGAGATCCTTTTGGCACAAGGATGATGAGGTTCCGAGGAAGGAACGCAGGCAGGTGGAAAGTTAGATAAGAAACAGGCACAGAGGAAGCACACACCAGGTCTGAACTCCACTGGAACCTTGGATTTCCTAGAAAATCACTTAAATGGACAAAGCTCCCGCTTCAGTTTACAGGTCAGCTGCACAAGTCCTTGCACTCAGGGCGTTGTTGGTCTATGGCAAGCTTTGACACGTACGACCGTCCTCACGTTGCACTCTCTTATATCTTGACAAAGGTTGGAAATGGATGTTCACTCAACCCTGAAATGTGCTACTCAGACTTTGTGCCTTGTGCCCTGGCATTGGGCACCACTGTCCAGGCCTCAACAGCATCCATCATTACAGATCAGATTCCCCAAGGGAAGCTAAGAGAGGTGCATAGAGGTTCCTGCTACACCCTGCCTTCTACTGGAACTGCTTCTGCAGTGACTTTTCCTAGTGGGGTCCATTTGAATTTTCTTCCTCTCTCTCTCCCCTTTCCTAGCTCTCGTTCCTGCTCTCACTCTTGCTCTCTCTGTCACTTCCTGGTGCTTTTCCCTTTATGCATTTGAGACTTTTTTTTTTTTTTTCTTACCACTTAACATGCATTAGGTAATGATATTCTGATTAAACAAATGGCCAGTCAACATAGAATTAAGGAAAATGGATGTGGCTCAAGTGATTGGGCTCCCATCTACCATATAGGAGGTTCAGGGTTCTATTCCCGGGGCCTCCTGGTGAAAAGCAAGCTAGCCCCCGTGGACTGCTGGCCCCCGTGGGGTGCTGGCCCATGCAAGCTGCTGGGCCATGCAAGAGTGCTGGCCTGCGCGGAAAGCTGGCGCAGCAAGATGACGCAAAAAAAAAGAGACACAGAGGACAGATAATAAGAGATGCAGCAGACCAGGGACCTGAGGTGGCACAAGAGATTGAGTGCTCTCTCCCACTCTGGAAGGTCCCAGGATTGGTTCCCAGTGCTGCCTAAAGAGAAGACAAGCAGACACAGAAAAACACACAGAGAGCAGGCAGTGAGCGCAAAACAATAAGGGTGGGGGGAGAAATAAATAAATAAATGTTATATATATATATATATATATATATATAAAATTATACTGTCTTCTTTATAAAGATGACTAATTTTCAAAGAAATATTTTATAGGAAAACATAACATAAACCACAATGAAAAATGTTTATTCTGCTTTGAGGTTTCAGGACACACTTTAGAATCATATATTGGCTTTAGGATAGATTTTTCACCATACTTTTGGACTAAAAATATAAAAAGTCCTCATTTGATGGAAATATGCTGTGGTAAATTCAAACTCTTCGATAAGGGCAATTATACAGAAGTTTCTGTGCAGCTCAGAGGAAAATGTGCTGCTGCCATTAAAATATTATTTCCTAAATTATTTTCCATGGAACAGCGAGCTTAGAGATGTAACATTTTGATGAAAAAATAAGTTTCCCTTGCCAAATATGTTTTGGAAATACTGCATGGCCCAGAGCAAATTATCATATGAAATGCTTTGGGGATTTCTGCCTTAAAAGAACCAGTTTACTATAGCATTTCCAAACCTATTTAAGCATTGAGGGTCCCTTTTAAAATGCATGCATTATCTATGAAAACCTGAGGAGCACAGTTTGGGAAATTTGGCAGGGGTAACTTTGCAGTGTCAGCCCAATGAGCTCCTGACCTGCTATGGCCTGGGGCTGTCATGAAAGTGAATGCATCGGAACACTGAGCTTGAAAAACTCTGCAGGAAAGTCACACTCTCCATAACATTTCTAATGGAATTATTCATTATCTATAAATCACAGGGGAAAAGCTTTAAAAAAAAAACTCCCTGGAAAATAAACAATGAATTTACAATATTCCAATCAATATCAGTGGTGGAGATGGGGAGCATTGCAATGATGGATGAGAAGGGCTAGTGGAGAGGAGCTACACAGGGAGAGAAAAAGCATAAAGGCAAAGGCCAGCAAAAGGTCTGTGTGCAAGCGTGTGTGCATCTACGTCCACGTGCGTGTGCAAGCACACATATGCAGGTGGGTGGGTACGGATTGTGCGTATGGGTGAAGAGGAATATGGTGCATGTGTGTGTACAGGTGTGTGTGGCGTGTGTTTTCAGAGATCAATCAGCTCTAACAGGCTTTAGGAAATGAGAAAAGGAAAAGAAAAAAATTTAAAACAGAACTAAATGAAACCTGAGGCTCGAGGGCTAGACAGAGTGACTCTAGTCACAGCTGCTAAAGTAACTTGGAAAAAATAAACTGGAGCTGAATCCTGTGCAAGAAATACAGAGAAAGCCAAAAGGGAGTGAGGGAGGAGTATTTACTTCTGCATTATTTGGCAGTGATTAAAACAAAATAAAAGAAAACAAAAAAATGTAGGCAAACTCTCTTCTCCAGCACATGCCAGGACCATTTCAGATTCAGCAATGACTAAGTACTAAGGACCTGTCTCCTTGTTTTTCAGCCATCAGCGCCAGGTTGGCTGATTTCCAGAGCATCAGCTCCGCCCTTCTTAGCCTCTCTGTCAAGCTGGCTGCTCATCTTTGCCCTCTGCTGGTGGAAAAGGGCATGATCTCGTCATTCAAGATCTAAACCTTTCTCTCTGGTCACTGAAGATATATTTTAAGTTGGATGCCAGCATCCAACAGCAAAAGGGCAAGGCCAAATGTACCTGTGTCTCCCTTTATAGCAAATCTGCATTCCCACAAGAGCATTTTATCCTGTTTCCAACTGTACAAGTCTATTTTAATTCATGCGATTTTACATTTTAAATACCTAAGTTTCTTGTTTGCACTCTTAAAGCTTATGTAATTGTTTTGTCCTTTTCATCTTTTAGTTCCACCTTACCTTGTCATTTCAGTTCATTTAAAAATGGCAGGCATTTGTTTTATTTTTTGCTTGTATTGTTTAATTTATTTTTATTTCTTTTCATCTTGTCTATTTTCATTCTCCTTATTTGACTTACTATTTCTTTCTTTTTTTTTTTT
>JAQZBX010051975.1:0-19245 GCA_029593785.1 Cabassous unicinctus | reverse complement strand
TCTGGTCAGGGAATATCAGAGCCAGAGTGCTAAAGGGGAACAAGGCAGAATAGATAGGACCTGGCAGCGAGGAGCCTGCGTGTCTTGCTAAAGGACTTGGCATTAATCTAGTGGACAATGGGAGCTACGACTAGCTCTAAGTCCTGGAGTGATATGCCTGTCAGGTCATAGGGCAGCAGTCGGAGCTCTAACTGGGCATCTACTGACTCAGCCCCTTGTTCTTTTTCTGCTAGATTTGCCATCTGTGAAATGGGAGGAGTGTGAGAGATGCCTATAAACAACTTGAAAACTGTAAGTGCTGTCTCAAAATGATGAGTTCTTTTAGGAAATGCATTACACCAGTGATTGACTGATTGCAATCCCTGGCTGGGTAACTGCAGTCCCCGGCTGGGTACTCGTCTCTCCAATCAGCTGACTGCAGGGGCCATTAGTTTGCAAGAAAAAAATTGCACCCACGTGTGAATTTTCCAGAAGTGCAAAACAGAGTGTGTAGAAAAATTAGGCCAAGTTGAGTTTCCTTAAAGTCTCTCCTAAATATTTGATGATGCACAGCCTGAGGGGATGTTACTTTCCTTCCAGTCATGTATAAATGACTTGCTTAAGTTGTACTCCTATTTATGACACAACCGCTGTGGCATCTCACTGTTAGGAAATTCTCAAACGGCAGTGCCTGAGAGCAGAGAAGGTGCTACTCACAAGAGGACCTCTTCATGGGTTCTGTATGTTTCCAGAAATGCCAAGTTAAAGATCATATGGCTGACGGTGGAATCCAGCTAGGGTATGTGTGCTGAATGGGTCTGGCTACCTTGGACCCCGTAGGAATGAAATCACCAAGTACCATCTTTTCCCCAGGAATTGTGCTTTGGGGAGAGCATTTGCAGGGATGCGCAGTGGTAAGCGATTACCAATGGGTTCTCCAAATGTAGTTCCAATAGGAATGTTGGTGGGTATTTTGTCTTTCATTAACGAGTGAGACGAAATTGAAAATGAAAACATCACATAAGCAACTTCTTTGCTGAATCAAGCAGTTGTTTTCAAATACTGAAAAAGAATTCCCTCAATTATTTTGTGCTACTCACAATGTAATAGCTACAGACAAGACTCATTTTTTAAGTTTAATCTGTACTATTTCTGTACTATTGACATTTTCCAGACAATTAACAGCAATAAATCAAGCCCTGGTTTATAGCATTTGCTGATTTCCATGCCCCCATCATGGAAATTACCAGTTGTCTCTGGGCCAGGTCACAGATTCTTGAAAATGTAAAAATTGGCTCTGATAGCATACCATTGGTGCTTGTAGAACTTAAAAAAAAAAAAAAGACTTTTGGGAGCCAACAACAGACAATATCATAGACTTCATGATTTGAGAGAAGCATGGAGATTTGGATAAATGAGAAGTATTGTGGGGAGCAGAAGTGGAGAAAATGACAGCATACATAATTGCATTTTGAGTGAAACATTCCTTTCCATAAGGGATGATCAGATACATGAAAATATGAAAGAAGAAAATTCAAGGATAGCAAGATGGTGAAGTTCAACCAGTTCAGTTTTTCTTTTTTGATAAAATATTAACTACAGTTCCTCTAGAGCCATAGGTCCCAAATATTCAAATCGATTTGATGGATGCTAATTCTTGTAACATTCTGGTACTGTCACCTTTATTTTGAAGAGGAGGAAATTGAGGAGATGGACAGGGTTACTTGTCTGAGGTTACAGAGTTGCACAGAGTTAGAGATGAGAAGGGATTTCATTATTCTAGACTATTTTGAGGTACTCCTTCTTCATGGAAATAAAACAAAAACCCACCCAGTAATCAAAGCACTGCAGAAGGTTTAATGAGGAATGAGAAGCATTTAATTTGTTGGAACCATCTATTATCTATGTTGATGTGCTGGATGGGAACTTGTTAAATGTGGGCAGGTGTTGCCACATCCAGGAACCATGACACCAGGAGACCAGTCTGGAGCAGGAAGGTGGCTCGAACTCCTTATTCTCAGGGGTGCAAAAGCAATCCCTCCCAAGGCTTGCCATTTCTTCTTGCATCAGTTTTCAGTTCCTCCCTGGTTTCCAAAGCTCCCCAAATCTAGGCCCACCATGTCTCTTCATCCTGACATTCAATTGCTTGTGGGTGGACCACACTCTAAAGGTCTTCTCACTGGCTCCTAGGCGGGTGGGCTCATTCCATGGGGTCCTTACTTGTAGCCAATGTTCAAGAGAGATTTGGGGCTGCCATATGCTAAGAGCTTCTCATACATTATCTCATTCATTCTTCACACCATCTATTTGAAGATGTTACCGTTATTTCCCCTGTTTTACAGAGGAAGCCAAAGCAGAGAGCATGTAAGGAATTTAGCTAAGATTGCATGATTCGTAAAGAGTGGCCACAAGTATTTTATGTACGGCCAGTGGTCCCATGTCCTCCATTCAAGTGCTCATGGCCCTGCCTTCAAGTGCATCTCAGTTCCCATGGACACTTCGACTTCTCACTTCTCCTTTTCAGTCTGAAGCCTGTCCTTCTTACATTCCCAGTGCTCAAGGCCCTTTACGTCTATGGAGCTTCCCTAACCAATATTGCTTCCATCCATCTCTCCTGAGTTAAATTAGAAATTAGTCTATGGTGTACAGTTTGTCATCTAAGAGTATATTCTTTCTTGTCTGATACAGTGTCACAGGTATTGTTTGCCCTAAAAAATTATAAGCTACTTAGGGAAGGAAAATATGTATTCAATTTACTCTTTGTTTTCGAAAGTTATCATTCCAGATTGGTGCCTGATGAGAGACACTCAATAAACAGTTTATATTAGTCAAGGCTTTCAGGGAAGCAAAACTATAAATAAAGAGATTTATTATAAGGAATTGGCTTAGATGACTATGGGGGTTTGCAAGTCTGTAGGGCAAGCTGCAAGCTGGAAACTGATAAAAATGCGGCTGGATCCTTAGTCTGAATTTCCCAGGAGAAGCTGGCTGGCTGGAAAATCTGGCAAGAACCAATGTTGGAGTTGAGTCTGAATTCTTCTTTTCACCTCCCAAATCCTCAGTTCTGGCTTTTAAAACCTCCAACTAATTGGATGAGGACACTTCCTACATTTGATGAAGATAATCTTCTTTGTTCACTGTAGATGCAGTCAACTGATTATAGATGCAAATCCCATCTCAAAATACCCTCATATTAATGAGCAGACCAGTGCTTGACCAAACAACTGGACACCATACCCTAACCAAATTGACACATGAAATTAACCATCACACAACTGTTGATGGAGGTACAGGTTTATGTTCACCATTGTTTGCTAGCATCTATAGGTACCAGGAACTGAACTGGGGATAAGAAGATGGAAGACTTTCCCCAGTTCAGAAAAAACCCTAAATGCTAGTGGAGAAAGCAGATTCACCAACAATTACAATACAATATTGGTAGTACTACAGAAGCTGGGTTCTTTTAGGAACCCAGGTGGGGAGAGTGTCATCCTGAAGGATGAGTCTTGAAGGATGAACAGAAACTGGAGTTCACCAGTGGGAGGAGGTGGAAGGGCTGGGATGGCACCTGCAGGCAGGGAGGTGTGGAGAAGGTGTTTGTGGGATCAAGAAGTACCATAAGCTAGCTGCACGTGAAACTCACAGGGCAACCCAAATGTCCATGGCATGAAAACATGTGTAAATTCTTGGCTATGAACTTGAGTCCTACCTGATGGAAGGCTGGCATGCAAGAAGATGTCCCTTTATTTGTTGAGACCTGCCGTCAACGTGGACATGTCTATGCTACTTTCTATTCAGGCTTGCTCATGATGTTTGTGGGAGAAATTGTACATTAAAGCAGTATTTACAAATTTAAGTGTTTTGAGATGACATTTGGGACTAACACTTTTGAACACTGAAGGCCTTTGGTGGCTTGGAGTAATGGCCAAACTGCCCTAGGATATTCTCCTTCCAGGCTGGGCAGACACAATTCCAGATGTTAAGGGAAACACCATGAGAAATGGTACAAAGGAAGAATCTTAACAATAGTTGAAGTTAGTATCAAATCTGAAACTTTTCTCAAGTATTTTGCATTCTATGGAATGGGAAGCGCAGTGCTCTGATGTAGTTTGCCAAAGCCCTCCTCTCATTAGTCTTCAACTAGTGTGCTTTAAATGAATTTTAGTACATAATTGCTTTCTTTATGTTATCTTCATCAGAGTGGGGTCTGTTTACTCACAGGCAGGGTCAGCAGGGAAGCAGGGAAGGCACAGGCACCAACTGGCCACCTGGGCAGTGGGTGTGGTTCCGTGATCTCCAGGAGAGTGGGGCCCACCCTTTTATCCTGTGCTCGCAGAATCTCTTCTCTCTGTAATCCCCTTAAAGGTGTAGATGGGGGACAGGTCACTGTTCCCCTTCTCTTCCCCACGTTAAGCCACCTGTTCTGTTTCTGGAGAAAACCTGGCAAAGAAGAGCTGGCAAGGATGCCTTTGAGTGTGCCCAGTTCTGTGACATAGTAGAAAAGGATGGTGTAAATGATGTTCCTGAAAGTGTTTGACACAATGCTTTGTTGGAAAGTTCTGATTTCCTTTGTTAGTTTTGTCCTACCTCGGCCCTTAGCCTTGCTAACCATTTGTTGTCAAGGGTGACCACTTGTTGGACAGAGAGTCCATGCAAGTCCTGAATCTTGAAGAAGCTTTTGGTGGAAGATAGATATGCCCATATATTTTATTTCTAGGGCACTGACTCAACTGGAAAAATCTTGTGCTCCTTTCTCTTTCCTTGAAAAACACAAGCATACTCATCCATCCCACATTTGTAGACACATACACAGACAAAGTAGAGGAAAGGAAAGAGAGGATATCCAATGACTGCTCATTTTTTAAACTTAACTGAGAAGAAAGAACGTGATTTCCTTTCTTCCTGAAGGAAGAAGAGGGATTTAGGAAGGTGGGCAGATGTCGAGAGTGTCAACATCATCCAATTTAATCTCTGCACCTTCAAGAGCTATGGAGTTCATTTAATTCTAAGGACCATGGACACAAAGTCCAGATTGACCCCATAAAGATCCATGTCCCAAAATCAGAGCCCCCACTAGAACATTCCTCTCTCACAATTTGGAGACCTTTCAGGGGCAATGCCATCATTGAATATTAAGCCATTAAAAACATCAATTTGGTATTTAAAAAGGCTTATTTTTACCCACCCTCTACCTTACTGTCTTGCAATCTCTCAAGACAGATATGCAAAAAGTAATTTACATTCTGCTCATGTGAAGTTCATTTGTGCTTGATTGAATCTTTGAAGATTTCTGGATTTAAGAACGAAGAGGCTTCGGCCGGGGTGGGCAGACAGGTTTCAGCTTAAGTGCCAACTCAGACAAGTGGGCAGATACTGCCCTGATTGCTGAGAGTTACTGAGGGTCAAGTCTGGGCTCCAGGGAAAGGGTGAGGCCGTGATGGGTTACAACCTTGGACCTGGGCTCAAGAGGGAAGAAAGGCAGGGCTCGAGGCTTTTTTTTTTTTTAATTTGAAAACGTTTATATTAGTACAGTGAAACTAAATTTTAGAGACACTGGATTATTATTAGTTTATTATAAAAGAGAGACATGGAAATTATCTACATGATGGAAGACTTCACAACTTCGGTGGAATGGGCAGCTTCACATGATGCCATTTCAATAGTGATCTTTTTCAGTCTACATACTTCCCAAGAATGTCACCATCTCTAAATAAAAAATAATCCTTATTATCTAGAACTACTCTGGTGCCTCTGTATTCTGGGAGAAGAACTTTATCTCCAACTTTCACACTAACTGGTTGAATATCTCCACCCTTTCCTTTAGATCCCGATCCAACAGCTACTACTGTTGCCTACAATACTTTTCCTTGAGATTTTTCTGGAAGCATAACGCCTCCTTTGGTTACAGTTTCGGCTGCACTCCTTTCAACCAAGACTTGGTCAAAGAGGAGAAGAAACTTTCTAAATGCCTGTCCTGCCAGGGCTCCGGTTGCCGTAACTCGTACTCTGCTACGGTGTCAGCACCGCTGCAAGGACAGACCTGCAGTCTGGCCCTTGAGATACCAGAACGTGGGAAAGCAGGGCTCGAGTCTTGTATGACCCACGCTGGGCCCAGTAAATGAGAGTATAGGCGGGTGTGTGTGAGCATGTGCCATGGGAGTAATGTCTGTTTTCCTCAAGCTCTTCTTGGACCTTCCTTGTAGAATCCCACTTTGCTTTGTGAGGTTCAACTCTCTCCATTTAATACCTAAGGAAAAAGAACTTTGAGTAATTCTGTGTTGGGAGTGGAAGCAATGTTGGATTTTGTCCCCATTCCTTGAAAAAAGAAAAAGGTTCATAATTTCCTTACTGTGTGTGCTGGCAAGAGGACACATGCTTTTCTTCCCTGCAGGGCATTGCAATCTTTTCATTGTGGAAATGAGGTGAGGATGGTGAAGGTCAGGTTTTGGAAAGGAAGCTGGATCGTCCAACTCTATGTTCTACTTGTTGGCTTGAGAAGTCCATCAAGTAAGAAACCTCGTTAACTTTAGTGAATCCCGCATTCCTAAAACTTGCATCACAAGCTCCTTTTCCTGTGCAGAGTTGACTACAGCTGAGAGACTTCAGCATTTGCCCCTGATATTTAGATAACCCATAATGACTTTTTTTTTCCCCATGTGATTTAAAACAAACAAAACAAAACAATCACTGCTTAAGGTAGATTCTGGGAAATACTGTTTGATAGTTCCTACCATTTGACTTCAAAACCAATCTACTTTTATTTTTTAAAATTCCTCTTAGTGAAACTCATTGTGGAACTCTTTATTGCTTAGTCTATTTACAATGGCACGTTTTATAGAGGGCTGCATTTTCAAAGCAATGCATGCTGCATATTTACATAATGGAGCGAGACAATGACGAAGGCGCAAATTACATAAAGATTATTACATGCACTTAGCGTGTGCTCTATTCTTATGACTCAGAGGCAAGTTGTTTGTGCTGCATTTATGGGCAGAGGTGGCTTAAAAAAACATTATGTAGAGCAAGAATTGTGAAAGCATGCCAGTCATCGAAAACTCCTGCCAAAATGTGATGCTTGTACAGCTAGAGACAATGCCGAAAGCGCCATTTAGGTTAGAAGGTGTGTTACGAAATGCCAAATAGCTTTCCACAACCAAACTGCCTCAACAGGATACTCACCCCATTGTGAGAGCCAATTCAAGGCTTAAACAGAAACCACTACTTTAGAAATATCCCTGCTTTTCACAAAGCGCCAGGTTCTGTGGGGAGAGATGACATTTATAGACAGTGGTTATTAATGGCTGAATGGTTAATATTGGAAAGAAACCTGCTTTGTGATGCTTGAAAGGACAGTGTACAAAGGTGTACAAAGGTGTCCTTGACTTTTTTAAAAAATTTATTTGCCTTTATCCATTTTTACCCCCCCGTCCCGTTTTTGCTGTTTCTGTGTCCATTCGCTGGGTAACTCTCTGTGTCCATTTCCTGCCCTCTCTTCTCATTCTTCTCCTCCTGTCTTCACTGGGATTCGATCCTCAGAACCTCTGATGATGTGGGAGAGAGGCATCCTACTGCCTGCGCCACCCTAGTTCCTGCTTTTTCGGTGTGTCTTGTGTTGGCTCTCCCCTGTGTCACTCTCCTGTTATGTCATCGTCTTGCTACGTGGCTCGTGGGGACTGGCGGTGCACCCGCGCACAGGGTCTGGTGGTCCACGCGCCTTCAATATTTTTCTTTTTTAAATTTTTACCAGGAGGTCCCGGGGATCAAACCTAGGTCCCTCCATTTGGGAGACGGATGCCCAACGATTTGAGCCATTTTCGCCCCTGTCCTTGACTTCTTTGGAGGAGCATTTTTGTTCCCTTATATATTTTTTCTCTACAGTTTGATGCAGCTGTTACATTTTCTCCTGCTTTGGGAGTGTGGAGCCTTACTTGTGTTTGGACAGCAACTACCTTCAGGAATAACACTTGTAGTTTTGGTCAAGTTCGTTCAGCTCCTGGCTCTCATTACTCCAAAGCAATTGGCATTGCAGCTGTTTGCTGGTAGTGTGTGTTCCCTGCCTAGACTAGCGGGGAAGGAAGCTCTTTCCACCTCAGATATTAGCCAGGCATTCTGTGGCTGCCTTTGTATTTCCTAGGAAGGTTCAAGATTCAACTTGGACAAAGATCTCTCCTTCCTTCTTCATCTCCATCCTATCCCCAGCAAGTTTGCAATAATCCCTTTTACAAAGCCTTCTGTTAAAATAAAATCGCTTCATTTGGAATTCCTTTGTGAGTCTAGAAATTCCACCCTCTTTTCTTTTGCCTCCCACAGAGAAATTTAAATGTTGTTTTAACTCGTGGCATCAGGCTAATGGGTGGGAGCCCCGGAGCTGGTTAATCCATTAATGCCTAAAAGAGAAAAGTCTTGTTTCCTTTTGAAACATGTCACAGATTTGCATGGCTAATACTTTTCTAACAGTTTTTTTTTTTTTTTTTTCCCAATAAGCTAACAGTGAAATTAGCATTTGCATTCTCTAAATCAATTGGTGGATGGGGAAAGCAGTCCAGCTACATGTTTAAGTACTGGTAAAAGGAGCCTGGAGTTTTTATCAGATGTGCAGGCTTTAGAATGGAAGACCTCTTGGGTTCTCTCTACCCTCATCTTCCCATAGCCCGAGAGGGGAAGTACCCCCTCCTCTAGAAGGTACTAGATACCTTCTAGATATTCAGAGAAAAATGAACTCTGTGATGCAAGTTTTAGGCATGCTGGATTTGATAAAGTTAACTACGTTTCTTTCTTGAAGAACTTCTGAAGCCCTTCATTCACTTGCTCACCCGCCCCCTTAACTGTTTCTAAGGAGCACATTTTTAATCTTGTGTCAGGCATGGGATTAGGTAGTGGGAATATACTGTAAAGCAAAACAGATGCAGTCTCCACCCTCAGGGACGTTAAAGTCTGGTGGAGCTTTAAAGTGCTACTTTCAAAGAGGGAGATAAGATGGGCAAGCTTTCCAAACACACTGACATGTCCTCTTTGGGAGAACATCATGTAGCACATGTGTTTTGTGAGACACACTTTGGAAAGTGCTATTGCACAGTAAGGATGACCAAGGTAAGGAGAAGGCGTGGTCTCAGTATACATACCAAGCCCCTTCATGTGTCATTTCCGTTCTCCCCTCCATCCTGAGATGGACTTCCATTTTACAGAAGAGGAGACTAGAACTCCCTTCTGGTCTACTTTGAATGCATTTGAGCTGGGAATAGAATCCAAATCTGTTTGGCTCTAATGCTCCTTTCCTGTCTCTCTCCTGTAAATCTTGGGGCTTGGATTGAAGAAACGGGTTCTTGGCCCTTCTCCTAATTAGCTGGGCAATCTTGGCTAAATGCCTCAGATTCTCTATGTTTGAATCTTTAACTGTACAGAGTTAGCTTTCCCGCTTCCCACATATTGTTAGGATCAGATTAGATAAAGTATGTGCTCCTGTTTTGAAAAACACAAGGTATATATAGTGCTATCTGCATTCCAGGCATCAAATATTATCTGCTGGAATAGAGCAGAGAATTGATTGTATTTGAGTCAATTCACTGGATTCAATATCTGGACTTTGTGTTTTGTCTTTTTCGCTCCTGCCCTGCAGCTCCTGAACAGGACAGTGTTTCTTTAAGAATTCTCTATAAGGAGCCTTTCCTAAAAGCTGCCTCTGAAAATGACCTCAGTCCTCCTAAGTACTTGTTAAAGGATTTTTTTAAAAAAGAGCAGTAACACCTGGAGGCTCGTTTATCACTCCCTGCCTACTGGCGATTCCACCTACACACTGAAGAATGATGGCAAAAATAATATTTATGCAATACGCCGTTTAAAATATGTGAAAGGAGCCCTTCTCTGTTGAACGTAGAGATTAGCGGCCTATTTGTAATGATTTTAAAAGGCATTCTGATCAGTAAGATTTGTGGCTTTGCAAACACAGAGGGTTGTTACATCACCATGACTGGGGGGAAATACTTTTCTCTGGAATCCAAACTGACAAGTGGTGCTTTAGTTGGGCGAGATTGCAGGCTCCATAACTTTTTATCTGGGGTTTGATGGGAATGCTTTGTTCTGTTACTGTTGGGGAGTCTGCTGGCAACATAGATTCATAAAACCAACCCAGACAGACATGAAGACTGCTTCCTGTTGGCATGAATGGGGGATCTGGTGAGAGGAAGAAGCAGAAATCGGGGGTTAAGCCTGGGTGAGAACATGAGGGCCAAGGCTCCTGCCAGGGAGTTGTTAAGGAATCTTAAGGATGGAAAAGTCTGAGGAGTACCCTGATATCCAGCTGCTTTGTGGAGCACCTAAGGGCAGAGTGCTGGAGCCCTCCTGCCCCCTCTCTGCTCCTCTCACTGATCCCAATGGAAAGGGTAGGTGATCTCATTGGGTTTATGCCCAGCTGAACCATGGGGTAGTCAGAGCCTAAAGACCCTGATGATTTCCAGTGCTTTCACCCCCAACCCCCTCCTTTAAATCA
The DNA here is from genome assembly GCA_029593785.1 of Cabassous unicinctus. NCBI lineage: Eukaryota > Metazoa > Chordata > Mammalia > Cingulata > Chlamyphoridae > Cabassous > Cabassous unicinctus. Next base: position 8,780 of record JAQZBX010051975.1, on the reverse strand, counting down.
TCTAATTGCATACTTATTTTTAGTGCTTTTCAGACCTTTCTATGGTGGAGTTGACAATTAGGGCAAGGGTACAGTAGTCACTGTTTGATAAATGGCAGGGTAGTAGTGGGAAGTGCTCAAGTCCAGGTTCTCAGGCACAAGTCACGCGAAAGCAATTTCATTTTTTTTTCTTTTGACAGGGCCACTAGACTGGTAGGTCAAGAAATGCTGTACCCAACAGTGTATTCAGCAAGGCAGTTGAGCGGGTCTCCTGGGCTGATATCTTTGTGTACAAAATGAAGAGCTGTGGGCTAGATGTCAGTAGAATGGTAGCTCCCGAGCAGTTCCAATGGCTAGACCAAATAGAAGCTGGTCGGAGTGAGCAGCCACCTTGGAGAGACCAAGGTGGCCCGGCTTTGGGTAGAATGTAGGCTTCAAATGTTTGCTTGATCCATCTTCTCTTTTCTGGGTTAGTCTAAGCACTTAGGGGTGTCGGCATTTGGTTTGAGGCATTGCATTTGAGAAGACAAGGACATCAGGGTGTCACATTTTACAAAAGGAAATTGTTCACTGGAGGCCTGTCCAGGGAGAACAGGATGGTGGGGGCTCTGGGGACAATACCTGGGAAGGAACAATGGGGGGGAGGGGTCTAGGTTGTTTAGGTTGGATGCAGAACCTACCTGTCTTCAAATATTTGAAGGATACCCTGAAAAAGAGAAATTAGATTCTGTCCAGCTCCTCAAATCACAAGAAGATAGCTTTAGCTCAATTAAAAAAAAATTTTTTTTATAATGTTGAAGCTATTCCCACCTTATTGTTTGGAAGATTCATTTTGTCTACAAGGATATCATCACAGGAGTTATTAAATGGACCGAATTATAGTCAAATGGGGAGCAAAGAGTAAACATAACTTGAATTGAGGAAGAGCCCATTATGATGGACACATGGGAGATGGTCTGTGTATAGGTGAATGTGCCTGTGTGTGCATGTGTTTGCATGCGTGTATGTGCATGCATGTGTGCCTGTCTGTGTGGGTGAATGTGTGCACATGGCTGTGTGTGCACATGTTTGTGTATAAATGTGAACTTGCATGCATATGTGCACATATGTGCATGGGCGTGCCTGTGTGTGAATGTGTGTGCATGCGTGCATGTGTGGTGGGGGATGGCACTCCCACAGTAGTTTTTACACATGTGGGGAGTAATGCCTGTGTGGGCTGCATCCTTTTGCTGAGCCTAGTGTAGGTCAGACACTTGAATGGGTGTCAGTTCATCTGGTGGGAGCATGGCGTTAACGAGACTGGAGAGACAAGTCTAACCCTGAACAGTCCCTTTCATAGGTTCACTGCAAAACTTTGCCCCTTCCTAAGAATGCAGCTATGTAGGAATTAGGAATGAAATGAACGAACATGAGAGACATTTTATATCCTATTCCCTAGGCAAGCGAAGCAACTCAGAACCAACCTGTACAGGTGGCAGTGCAGCACTCCCATCTCTGATCAAATGCAAACAAAGCAAAACACAGTAAAAGCTGATGAAACTGGTAACAGAACCAAAAGTATTCTTGATCTGAAAGAACTTAAATGTTTTATTTTGGTTGCTAACCTCAAGATCAAATACATCGTGCAGAATGCTGTAAAAGAGACCCTTTTAGAGTTAGATAAGTGATATCCAGCTTTCAGAATTTGCATTTTTCACGTCCTCCCCCTGGTCCTGAGTGCTCAGGGAAAGCATTTTTCAAAGACTGCTCCAACGAGAGAGCTGATCTGAGATGACACCAGCTTTCAGCAGCTCTCTGGGTTCTGTCAAGGCACAAAGAAAGCATGCAGCTTCCACTCAGCATGGGACACCGAAGCTTAGGGGCTCACATATGGCACCTCAACTGTTAGAGCTTTTTGTATTCCATGATTCATGTAGGAATAGAAAAAATGATCCTTTTCCCAAAGCATCCATGATTAGAAGCTCCTCTTAGAACTGGATGTGGGGTCCTCGAGGAAAGATGAAGCTCATTTGACCAGGAGACCCTCTGACTATCCCTTGACAGATTCCAGACACTCCTGAGAACATAGCAGTTGAACACTTTGGGGAGCTCTTTGTTTTACCCAGTGCATCAGCCACTGGCTCAGACTTGCCTAGGTCAGAATTCTTTTGGACTTTTTTGTAGAGAATGCTGTCCACTGGCCTCGAATCTTCAGCAAGAATAAGATAAGATAATGGCAAAATATCAGACTGGACATTCCCGAACACACTTTAATACAAGTCATCCAATTATCTGTGGCACCAAAAGGTACAAATGTCTTAGTAATTGATAAAAGCAGGCTGGGCATTCTCCCAAACAAGTGTTTTGCCAAAGAAGCTGTGTCTGGGCCCAGATGGAAAAGTGTGCTTGATCAGCAGTGTGGTCTGATCTGGGGGGGTAGGGGGGTGAGTGGAGGAGAGGCTGGTGGTAGCCCTGCCATCTCCTTTAACATTCTAACTCTTGGGTGATAAAAAGCAGGTTTCTTACCAGCTCCATGAACTCTTTGAAATGCTTTGTATCTTGTTGTAGTTTAGCATTGTAAATAATTTGGCCAATATGATGAGCAGAATTGTGGTGAGTGCATTGCAGACGAGTGAGTAGTTATCGCATCTGCACACTAAGATGGGATGACGGTCCCAAAACACACCTTCACTCATAAAATTTGCCTTCCCGAGTTGTCGTCAAGGTTAGATGAGATCATGCAGGTTCATAAGCTTTGCAAGCTGCCGACGTGAGCTAGTTGCTATCCTTAGAAAGGAAAACTGACTTTGGGAAAAGATGAAACAGACTTCCAAAAAGGACCCCTTCTTGACCCAGAAATAACAGGAGACCACATGGGACAAGAATCTACCAGGAATCTCCCTGGAGGCAAAACACCCCTTGTCCTTCAGAGTGCAGTCCACAGATGTGTTACTGAAAAAAGGATGGGGAGGTAGCTCAGAAAGCAAGGGGCATGGGAAGACTGAAACTTAGAGGATGAAAAGAGGGAGGAGCTGTGTCTCCAAGAGGGAGCAGCAGGGAGTCCCTGGACAAGAGCCTCCAGCTTTCAGAAAGACCAGGTCAGTCAATTAAGAGAGCCTGGGGACCCATCCACCTCAGCGATTCTTGTGGACCATTCAAATGTCCTCCTCAACTAGAGAGAACCCCTCAGCTGTTTGCGGGATAAACATTCTGGTTGTAAATCTGTGATTCTGTCTATGCCAGATTGCTTGCTGGACTGGTCTTTGTGCCTCTGCACTCCTTCCCCTCCCCCCCAATGCCCCACCATCTCCTCCATTCCCAGCTTCCCTGAATGGGTTTGGCTGGTGGTTTTGGACCAGGTAAGGGCCAAGATGGGGAGCAGTGCTGAGGGATTTCCTGGCACACGTGGCTGGGTGTAAATGATGAGGTCCCAGACTCACAGAAATCGAGTAATTTAGCATTATTCATTATTGCTAAAAGATGGAAACAACCTAAGTGCCTGTCAGCCGATGAACAGAATAAACAAATTGTGGTCTTCATATATGATGGAATACTATTCAGCTGTAAAAAGAAATGAACTGGGGAAGCATATGACAACAGGGATGAAACTTGAGGATATTGTGTTGAGTGAAATAAGCCAGACACAAAAGGACAAATATCGTATGGTCTCACTGATGTGAACTAAATACGATGAGTAAATTTAGGGAGTTAATCTATAGAGTATAGGTTAGTAGGAGACAGAATGTGGCTTGAGAGGGGGGAGCTGATACTGAATGTATGTAGAATGTTTAATAAGGTCGATTGTAGTAATGGATGGAGTTGATGGTTGCACATTATAATGAGTATAACTAACCCTGCTGATTTATAAATGTGATTGTGGCTGAAAGGGGTAGTTTAGGGAGGTTAATGTTAATTGAAAGACAGCTAGAGGATAATCTAGGGACCATATAACAGTGATTTTGGTGTTAGATGAGGATTGTGGTTAATAATACAAATGCAAGAATGTTCCTTTACTACAAGTTGCTAAGAATATGGAGATACCTGGGAAAAATATAACTAATGTAACAATATAGTTAAAGTGATATTGTAATATTTTTGTAGCAAAGGCAAAGAAGGTACTATATCAATGCTAAAGGTAAAAAAAGCAATATGGGATTTAGTTTTATAAGTTATGAATATAATTAAGCATTTTTTCCTTCATTTTCTTCATTTATAAGGAGACCTTGGCCATGTCATTTAACCAGTTTGTGCTCATTTATGTATCTTTCTGAACATTGGAGAAACAATTGAGTTTGTTTTTAGGATTAAATGAGATAAATGTGCCTGGACAGAATTTTTTAAAGTCATGTTTTCTTAATTTGTCAAGCAACCTTTTGTCTGCTATTTTATTTTTTTGAAGTTGAAATAAAGTTTACTTTAAAAGATGTTGTTGAAGGAACCAATGAATAGCATGTATTTTTTTGAACCCTAATCAGACCTCTTCTCAAGCATTAAAAGTTTAAATAAAGGCAAACGAAAAGTAAAGTGACACTGATAAAAATGTTAGTGTTTTTTACGCCCTAGATTGGTGCCTCTGTGTGGCCTTAGGGATCATTTTGCTGAACTGCCCCTTTTTACAGGTGAGAAGACTCTGATCCAGAGCATTCAAGGTCAAAGCTGCACCTGAGTTTGCAGAAGGAATGGAAGTAGGACCAGAGTCTCCTCACTCCTAGTCCAGGCCTACTTCTAAAATCTGGCTGGTCATAATTTTCTCATTCGGGGGAATTTCATTCCTTACAGTATATTACCTCTAGGGAGCTGGGTTTTCTACCAGTCTTTGGGTCTACACTGGGTACTACTCACTTAAAAATGAAGCAACTTCATAAACCTCATTTCCTCAGCCAATAGGCCAGTTTTTAAGAAGAGAATGTTTTAGTATATTCCAAATACAATTTTAATTTGAGGATGTTGCCATTATTTTTATGAGTGTTTTTAAATCCTTCTTTTATTCTTCATCCCTCAGTACAAGCAAATACGGAGGCATTTCACTCGCTGTTTGTGAGCGTTTCTAGGGAATGCGGATTAAAAAGTCTAGGACCGATTTCTAATTTTATATTTTCGAAGTGATGTTTCTTTCTTTTTTTTTTTTATCTTCCTTTCCTACTGACATAACTGAGAATTTTGTCCAAAAGAAACTAATTTCACTAATACCTTTTTATTCAGAGGTCTTGCATTTCGTTTTTCCTTAAAACATTATCTTTTCTAAAATAATAAAGGGAACAGAAAAAGAGAAGATAAAAAGTTACCTTAATCCTTCTGCTCTAACACAGCATTGCAGTTCTTTTAAAGGGAAAAAAAAAAATCTTGGCAATATTAAACATCCTCTTGACAATCAGTGAAAAGAAACTACACATTCCAAAATAAAATTACATGAACCGATTATTTAAGAAGCCAGAATTTCCAGTTCACGCACAGGATTTTCCACATGACATTAGGTTCCACCTTTGTGCACTAAATAAATAGCAAACGATAAGGAATAGAAACAGTTCCTTTTTCCTTGTTGAGCGACCAAGCAACACAGAAGAAACCATTTTTCTGTTTGCTTGTTTAGTAAGAAAATAAAAGGAAGTCATGTTTTACAGGCAGGGAGAGATGTTACCCCGAGCTAAACTCAATTTCTTGATTTTAAACATTGCTGCCTACACATTCCATCTCCAGATCCAACTCGCTCAGGCTTTGAGGCATTAGGTTACTCTGTGCCCCAGTTTGTCTGGTCATGTCCATGGTGGAGGCAGGAGAACCCAGACTCCTGGCAGAAATCATTCAGTAAATGGCAAGAACCCATGGGGCCACACCCAGAGAGAGCTGGAGGTTGAACCGTGTTACAGGAGTTTTGGAACCCGGGCCATAGAAGATCACATTGCACTATGCAATTAAGCCATCACTGTGATTTCAAATGAAGGGCGTTCTCTGATTGTTTTGACCTTCCTGACCTCTATGGACTGTCAGCCTGACCAGATTTATACTGAAGCAGAAACCTACATAAACAACCACTTCTTAAGTTCAGTTTACCTTTCTTGTAAGAAGCCTGGAGCTCAGGAAATAGCCTCTTGCTCAGGTTGGGTCATAAGATAGAGCACTGGCTTTTCCAAAGACATTTTGAGGAGTTGCTGAGTCCTGGCTATTATAAGACACAAGGAAGAGGAGATGTGTGAGGAGGTATCTCCTGGGCCGTGGGAAGAGAGCTTTAGACAAAAGAATCCGAAGGGCCCCTTGTCACAGGGAGCAAAGCGGGCCCTTTCTTTTTACACGACTCTCCTTCTCGTCTACCACCAGCTGCCATTTTATACACTGTCTCGCCATCTGCAACAGCCCTTCTGGCTCCAATAAGCTGTGATTATGCTTCATTTGATGACTTGGCATCACAACCCAGCTTTCTTGCTCAGTTGCTGTGTGACTTGTCCAAATTTCTTAACCTATCTGAGCCTCAGTTTCCTGGCATGTAAATAGGAGTTAATGATAGTACCTCCTTCCACAGTGTACCTATGGGGATTAAATAAAGCTTGCAGCACGGTGCCGGGAGCATCAGATAAGCTCTCTTATATGACACCAGCCGGTGGCCATGGATGGGCTGTGTCCTAAGGACGTTTGGTTTTCATTCGGTTGAATGGCTGGTTTAGCCTCTGAGCGGGCCGATTTCACCAAACCAGTTTGAAAGATTGCTTCCTGGCTGCTGTCTCATAAGAAGGGCAGATCTGCATGGCCTGGGGGAGACCAGGCACGTGGTGAAATTTGCCTAAATTCAGGGGAACCCTGGTGCCTAAAGTTTCACTTCCCTTTGAGCTCATCTGATCACAGACTGAACTCTCAGAAATTCTGGTAGGGAGCTCTGTAACCATGACTGCTGTTTTCACTTGCTGACATCTGTTGGTAATTGGAGCTACAGTAGAGCCTGGCTCAGAGTCAGAGAGCAGACTCTGGAGCCAGGCTTCCTGAGTTCGAATCCTGGTTCTGCCCTTATTAGCAGGGTGGCCATGGATAAGTCATTGTACCGCTCTCTGTCTCAGTTTCCTCATGATTAAAATGGACATAATAACAGTACCTCTCTCATAGGAGGATTGAATAAATTAACATGGGTTAAGTGCTTGGAACAAAGCACACACAATAGGGGATGTGTAAGTGCCCGCAATTATCATGCATGGACTAGGAATTGGATATAAGAAGCAAGACTTAGATACTGTCCCTGCCTCCAGGCCCCACTAATCCAGCCACAGGGCTTGTGGATCACCTGGTTAGTCTCTGGCTAAACATAACTCATCCTCGTGCAGTGCAGCAATGTCCTTTCTCCCCCTTTAGGTGTTATGCATTCCAAAATCAGGTACCAAATATTTATTGAGTACAGGGAAAGCTCCAGATCCCCTGGGGCCCAAAGCTCAGACAATATGGAGGAGTCCCTTTAAGGAACAGAATGCAGATGTATAGGGTTGAAGGGTGATTGCCATCTTTCACACGAGGAGACACAAAGTAATGCTGGGCTTGAGGCTGGAAACCCAGTGAGTCTGATACCCAAATCCAGGCTCTTGACCACTAAGCTGCCTTTCCTCATTTAAAAAAAAAAAAAGATTGACTTTTTGGGATTATACTACCCCTTGGCTCTGGTATGAATTTATAATTCTTAACCTCTACTTAACCAGCCCCACCCCATCTCCACCCCCCGCATGCCCTGCTTATGCAATCCCTCCCCATCTGGAAAGCTGTGAGATGGAAGACCTAAATTCTGGATCTACCCATCATGCACCTGCTCTATGACCTCAGGCTCTTCTTCTTAAAGAGATCATATTAAGACCTGTTCATCTTTCAGCGATTTTGTGAGAGTCAAGAGAAAACATCTGAAAGCACTTAGAAAACTGTAAAGCGCTGTGTAATACAAGCAAACGATTGTCATTCAGCCTAAACCCTACTTCTCTCCTGCTGCGTCATTCCACCCTGAGGTTTCCTATCTCACAGAGCTCTGAGCCACTGTCTCACAGGTGACACTTCAGTGTTCCCTAATTGTTTTGTATGAGTTCGTTTAATTTCTCCTCCAAATCACATATTCTCCACAAAGGAAATCGGACTTTTTTTGCTTCCTCCGTATCCTTTACTGAACTAGCATACTTCAAAGTCTACTCAATGTTCAACTTACTGAGATTTGTAATAACTTAAGTTTGGGTCCATTGTCTCAAATATTCATATTTTATCTCAATTAAAACTTGTCATACAATTGTTTTTGTAACAATGACTGACCTTTCAGTGAAAAGAAATACTTGGCAATCCTAATTCTGCAAATGCTGTTGGCTCTGAAACATCTCTTATCCATAAATTATTAGGTCAACTTTGGCCACAAACACCCAACGGTAGAACTAGAGTGTAGCGATCACTCTAACCACTAGAAGCCATGCTGTATGCAGGAGAAAGAAGAAACAAAACCCTGTGTGTGGTTTTGAAGTTAAAAAGTGTTGTAGTTATTAGAAACTTTTGGCTTTTGATAAAATTTCCCCCCAACACTTGATTATGAAAATATTAACAATACAGCAAAGTTGAATAAATTTCACAGTGAACGCTCAGTAGCCACCACTTAGAGCCTACATTAGCATTTTGCTATACCTGCTTTATGACCTGCCTATCCATCTATTCATTCCTCTATCCATCTGTCAATCCATCTTATTTTTCAAGGCATTAAAGAATTGGATTCTGGGAAGCAGATGTGGCTCAAGTGATTGAGCTCCCACCTACCACATGGGAGGTCCCGGGTTCGGTTCCTGCTGCCTCCTAAAGAAGACGAGCAAGACAACAAGCTGACG
>JAQZBX010051974.1:0-19244 GCA_029593785.1 Cabassous unicinctus | reverse complement strand
TGATCCAGCAATTCCACTGCTGGGTATATACCCAGAAGAATTGAAAGCAAAGGCATGAAAAGATATATGCACACCAATGTTCATAGCAGCATTGTTCATAATTGCTAAAAGATTGAACCAGCCCCGGTGCCCTTCAACAGAGGAATGGATAAACAAAATGTGGTACATACATACAATGGAATATTACTCAGCTGTAAGAATGAATAAAGTGCTAACACGTAGAATAACATGGATGAATCTTGAAGACCTTATGTTTAGTGAAGCAAGCCAGGCATTGAAGGATGAACATTATATGAACACACTGATTTGAAGAGAAGAAATTGAGCAGTCCCTGAGAACCATTGTCTGAAAGATAGTTTAACAAGTGAGAGAAAGAGAAGAGACGGCTGTGAGCCATCACCCATATGGACATAATCTATGGTAAAGTGATAGAGTATAGTTGCATATTGAATGATAGGAAATGAGGGTAGTGATATTATTGAGTTTGGTGTTGTAGGGTTGACAGGTGAGTAGATTAGGAAGTGTGGGCTACAATACCCAGGATACTGGGTTGAGAGATGGGAGGGGAACTAGGTGCCTAATAGGGAAGGATAATCAGCTTGTCAAGACCTCTTTTTGCATGTAACTATGAATCTTGTCATCCAATGAGTCAAGACAGGGGAGTGTTATGTGCCCCAGGGGGATGGGAAGGAAGGAACAGGAAAGACCAAACAGGGGGTATATCGTGGTCAGGGGAAATGTTTTTTATTAACTTACAGTAATGGGCATAGGACATGGTAAGTATGATCAAAAATTATTAAACTGTACCATCTAAAATATAAACTATACTGTAAACCATTGACACTGTTTAGTAGCTATGCTTCACTATCTGTATAACAGTTATAACAATGCTACCATCCACATAAAGAAGGTTTTAATATAGGGTGAGGACAGGGGAAGGAGGTTGATTATATGAGAGTCTCTATTATTCTGTGTGTGACATTGCTCTGACCTAAAACTTCTTTGAAAATTAAATGAAATTTTGGGAAAGAGAGGAGATTGAGAGAGGAAAGGTTCCATGGTACAGACTGGACACCTGACAATGCACTGATAAGAGGAAAAAATAATAATAATAAATTTTTTTAAAATTAATTTTATTTTTTAAATTTTTTTGTTTTTCAGATTTTTTGAATATCCCAATCCTTTAATTTTATTTTAATATTCGGTTATTTTATTCTGAGTTTCCATGTACTTTATCTCTTACATTTAAAGTTATCATTATTATAAATTGTATTTGGCTACTATATGGGCTTCATCTTCAAGGAAGATTTACATCACAGAAGGGTTACAATGGGGGCAGTAGAGTATCATTGGAGGGGGTGTCTGGGATGGGGTTTCATAGGAGGAAGTTCACCTGGATATACATGAAAGATATATAAAAATGTTCAAATGATCAAGGGAGGGGGCATGGTCACAGTGGGTAGACAATCACTCAATAAATGAGGGAATACTGAATTCCCAGCCTGGAGACTTCTGCCACATTCTCCAAGAGAGCAGCAACAGTCTCCTGAGTGCAGGGGCAGTGTCTTGCGAAGGAGGATGGTCCACTGATGTGTTCCTGTTATTGATGACTAGTCTTACGAGTCTTTGCTCTTGTAATTGAAACTTAGCCTAGTGTTGGGATGCCTAAGTGTTGCCACCTGAGAGCCTCCTTGTTGCTCAAATGTGACCTCTCTCTAAGCAAAGCTAGCTTATGAATGCATTATCTTTCCCCCAGCATGGGACATGACCCCCTGGGATGAGCCTCCCTGGCAATGAGTAATTAATACCTAGTGCCAACTGGCAATATGATTAGAAAAAGACCTTGAATAAAAGGGGGAAAAGTAAAGACAAATGAGTTTATGTGGCTAAGAGACTTCAAAGAGAGTCGTGATGTCATCCCAGAGGTATCACTTATGCACACCTCAGTAGGATCTCATAGAACACCAAAGTGGATTTCACCTGACACAGAGGGGCTCCTGAGGGCTCTGGAGACACACAGGTCCTATATGGGGAGGGATAGCTCCAGAGATTTATGCCCTATCAGTGGGCTCTACTTTGGAATCTGTGCTCCTGAGAGTGACAGAGTTGGACTCAAATAAGTCCTGCTTACACATGGTCCATCAGTCCCTTCTGTTCTAACCCATATGTGGTGCTGGTGTTTCTATGTCTTCTTCCAGAGACTCTAGCCTCTGGCTTGCCCATGTGCCAGCTGTGCCTGGAATCTCAGTGGAGATGCAACTCCTACTCTACAGCTCAATGGACTCACCTAAGTCACTTGGTGAGGAGACGATGATAGACAACAGCCATCTCAGGGAATGGAGAGAGCCTGCAGCTGCAGGCAGGATAATCCCATCCATCATATCCATGGGATATGGGCCCCCTCTCACTTGGAGGTTGAGTGGACATCACCATCCCAAACTCCTCCAGATTGGGGGAAGAGTTATGGACTACAGTGGACTTAATGGTATTCTGTTGTAGACATATTGTGATTCAAGCAATGGAAGAAATTATGAGTGAGGTGGAACCTGTGGCCACTCGATGCTTTCAGGGCAGGGAAGGGAAAAGCTGTTGTAATACAGGGGCTTTTTCAGGACTTGGGAATTATCTTGAATGACATTACAATGACAGATATAGGCCATTTTACATCAGCATATACCGTGCAGAACTGTGGGGGAGAGAGTGTGGTCTACAATGTGAACTATGGTCCATGCTTAAAGGCAAATGCCAGGATGTGTATATCCATTGCAGGTGATGTGCCACAGTAATGAAAGATGTTTATTTGGGATGTTATGGGCGGTGTGGGAGGCGGGGCATATGGGAATCCCTGTAATTTTTTTATAACATTTATATAATCTAAACATCTTTTAAAATATAAAAAAATGCAACACACATATACCTAGTATCAAAAATAGCAGAGTATATGTGAACATTGTACTTTTCCATGAATTATCTGTAATCCTGTAATGTTTCTAATGTAAAAATAGTTATATTTCAAAATGTTATAGTGACAGAAAAAAATAAACTGCTTTAAAAAAAAAAGAAGTATTAAACAAAAGAAGCAATAAAAAGTGAAAAGGGGGAAAATAGAATTTGTATGGTTTAATGTCCACATATTTATGGTTTCCCAGCTCACCAGGTATGATTTTTTATATCTTTTTATTGAATTATATCATTCATTCATGAACCTACTTAAACTATAAGTGTATAGTAAAAGTTGCAAACCCACAAAACAGGCATGTTTAACATCATACAGGGGCCCCAAAGGTCACCCCTTCACCAATACCTCAAGTTGTTATGAAATATTTGTTACAAACTATGCAAGAGTATCATCAAAATATTAGTACTAACTATAGTCCATATCTTACATTAGCTGTATTTTTCCCCTATCACATTTTTAATATAGTTTTATTACAGAGATTGTGAACTTACAAAACAATCATGCACATGTGTAAAGTTCCCATACAACACCTCTTCACCAACAAATCACACCATGGTGGACCAACCATGATCCATCGAGTATATTTTGCACACTTGTTCCATACCCTCCCATTATCAACAAAGTACATCTCTGGCATTGATGCAAGAATACTACAGTATTGCTGTTGACCACAGTGTATAGATCAAAACAATTGTATTTTTCCTATGCGTCTCCACATTCTCATCACCCTCCAGTAGTGATGTAGATGTGTTCTGGCTCACAGAAGGACACTCTTGCATCTCTACCATCAACCACAATTCTCACCCACCTCTGAATTCACTGTGTTATTCCATCCCTAGATTATTCTCTAGTTTTCTTTCAATTGATATTTACATCACTATACTATCTTTTTCAGGCACAATCCCATTTATATATCAGCTGCTACTTACTATAATGTGTTACCATCAACTCTATCAATTTAAACACTTTTATAGTCAAGTTAATTAAAACTTCTAAATACATTCATCATCAGTAGTTCTTCTCAGCCCTCCTCTTATCTCCTAATGGCCTAGGTTTTAACTCCATGCTTTTATTCTTAATATTTAGTTCATATTAACAAGGCCATACAATATTTGTCCTTTTGTGTCTGGCTTAATTCTCTTAGCATAATGTCTTCAAGATTGATTTATGTTATCATATGTATCTCAATTTCATTTCTTCTTACTGCATCATAGTATTCCATCATAGGTATTTTCCACATTTTGTTTTTGCATTCATTGGTTGATGGACATTTGTGTTGTTTCCATCTTTGGCAATTGTGAATAATGCTGCTATGAATATTGGTGTGCAGCTGTCTGTTTGTGTCACAGTTTTAGTACTTCTGGATATATCCCTAGTAGTGAAATTGCTGGATCATGTGGCAGTTCTATATTTAGCATGCTGAGGAACCACCAAACTGTCTTCTAGAGAGGTTGCACCATTTTACAAACCCACCAATAGTGAAGAAATGTTCCTATTTTCCACATCCTCTCCAGCACTTACTGTTTTCTGGTTTGTATTTTTTTAATTCATTGCCATTCTATGCAATGTGAGATGAGATCTCATTGTCATTTTGATTTGCATTTCCCTAATAGTAGTGATATAGAACGTTTTAGCCATCTCACTGAATTTATTAAGATTTGTTTGAAAATCAATGATTAGTTGTTACAAGTCCTTTATGTCATCTGGAGCCTTACCTTGTTCCTTTAATTGGGCCATATCTTCCTGTTTCTTGTTATGGATTGTTATTTTTTGTTGGTGTCTTGGCATTTGACTTATAAGATGTATTTATTCTGGGTGCAGTTTCTCTTTTTAATTTAGGGCTTTCTTGTCCTTTCTCCATTGCTGGTTGTGCAGTATAAGTCAAGGATGTAGTTGGTGCTGTAAGCTGTGGAGGCTTAAGCTGGCTGTGTCACCCCAGGACTTGATGGAGCTTCTCCCACTTTTCTCCATTGCCAGGGGTAGGGACAGAGCCACAACTGTGTGTAATAATCCAAGTTCTGCAGTACAAGACTATCTGTAGTTACCCCAAGAGATAGATGAAGCTTCCTTAACTGGGCCAGGTATGGAGCTGCAGGTCTGGGCAGCAATCTATGCCATGAATTTCCAAAATGGATAGGTAGACTGGCATAACACTGTCCCCTCCCTGTCAGGGGTGGGAATGGAACCTTTAGAGTACCCAGCAATCTAATCTGTGTGGGCTGAATACAGTTGCAGCTACCTTGAGAGGCTGAGGTAGTACTGTCCATTCTGTCCTTTAGGGATAGGAACAGAAGCACCAATGCCCAATAGTTCAGTCCCTGTAGGAGGATAGTACCTGCCATTGCCCAGAAAGGCTGAGGAACACCAGTTCCCTCTTATCCTATTAGGAAGTAGGGCTGCATCCACGGGGTCCAACGGTACAGTCCATGTAGGCTGAAAGCACCAGTCATTGCCCAGAGAGGCTGAGGAACACCAGGACCCTCTTATCCAATCAGGTGGTGGATCTGGAGCCACAGGTATCTAATATTTCTTTCTGTGTAGGTAAAAAGTGCCTGCCATTGCCCAGAATGGATGATGAAACCCAAATCCTTTCCGATCGTACTTGGGGGCAGGGATGGAGCTACAGGTGTCTGACTATTTAGGCTGTGTGGGCCTAAATAATAGTTACCCAGAGAAATTGGGGAAACACAGTCCCTCTCTTGTCCTATTGGGGGTGGGAGCCACAGGTGCCCAACAGTCAAGTTTGTGCAGGCCAAAAATGCCTGCAGTTAAACTGAGAAGCTGAGGAAACACCAGGCCCCTCCTAGCCTATATGGGGGCAGAGGTGGAGATGGAATCAAAGGCACTCAACAAACCAGTTCATGTGGGCTGAAAGCACCTGCAGTTCCTCAGAGAGACCGAGGAAACACAGCTCCTCTCCTATCCTATTGGGGTGTGGAGATGAAAATGCAGGTATCTGACTATCCAGTCTTTGCCAGCCAAAATTGTCTGCAGTTATCCAGAGAGGCTGGAGCAGGTCCCCCATTGATTCATACTTGCCAGAGGTGGGGCTGGAGCTTAGGCTAGGGCTGCAATCTTATCTTGGTGGAAAGAAGCCAATCCCTAACTTCACTGTAATTTTCATTCAGCCCTGCTTCCCCTCCTGCCAGGGGCAGAGTTAAAATGGCAGCTTCTGGCCTCTTTCTGACTTGGACAGGCTCAATCTATAACTATTCTTACAATTATACTTTAGCCAGCTGAGTTTACCAATCAGTAGCTGAAGTTGGTGGTCAACCACCTCTTCCTCTCACATTTATGGGAAAAGGAGCTCCTGAATCCAGCCATGGAATAGCTCCTGAAATGGCTTGTGCTGCCAGAATAGGATAGGCACTGGCCTCCACGGCATGGCCTGCAGTTTCCCAGAGAGGCTGGGGCAGGTCCCACCAGCTTCCTCTCTGCCGGAGTGGGGCTGGGGTTTAGGCCAGAGCTGCAATCCAAGCTTGGTGGAAACAAGCTGTTATCTATCAGTACTGTGATTTTCAGTCAGCTCATGTCCCCTCGTGCCATGGGTGGAGTTAAAGTGGCAGCTACTGGCTCTTTCTGACTTAGACAGGTTCTAACTTTAGCTGTTCTTAGGATTATACTTTAACCAGCTGAATTTACTAATCAGTACCTGAAGTCAGTGCCCAAATTTCTCTTCCTCCCCTGTTTTTGGGAAAAGGAGCTTACTTTTATTTAAAATATACTTTTTTATATTTTTTAAAATATACTTAGATTACATAAATGTTATATAAAAATAATGCCCCATTCCTAAACCCTCCTACATTTTTCCACATTAACAGCATCCTTCATTTAGTGTGGTACATTTTTCACAATTGATGGACACATTTTGTTACATTGCCACTAAGTGTGGATTATATTTTACATTGTAGTTTACACTCTCTCCTGCAAAATTTTGTAAGTTATGACAAGATACATAAAGACATATCTGTCATTGTAATGTCATTCAGGACAACTACCAAGTCCTGAAAGTGTCCCCATATTATACCTTTTTTCCCCTCTCCCTCCCCTCAGAACCTCCAGTGACCACTGCCTCCACATCAATGATAAAATGTTTTCCATTGCTAGGATCACAAGAAATCTATACTAAAATATCAGTAAGTCTACTCTAGTCCATTGTTCATTTTCCAATCCTCAGGATTCTGGGGTGGTGATGTCCACTCCATCTCTAACTGAGAGGGAGCTTAGATCCCATGGGGTAGATTGTTGGGACTATCTTGCTTGCAGTTGCAGACTGTCTCTGTTCTTTGGGATGATCATTGTCTATCATCATCTCTTTGTTAGTTGTCCTGAGTGAGTCCAATGTACTGGAGAGTAGGTGTTGCAACTCTATTGAGATTCATGGCCCAGTTTTCACATGGACAGCCCAAAGATTTAAGTCTCTTGGACATACACCTACCAGCTCTAGCACTAAGTATAGATTCAAAGAGAAGGGGCAGAAGAACCATGTGTAGGGAATCCATAACTGAGTCCAACTCTATCACATTAGGAAGCATAAATGCCCAAGTATGGCCCATTGGCAGAGCACAAAACTCTTGAGCTCTCTTCCCTGCCTATAGTATATGGATATCTCTGCTATTTGAGGCAATATTTACTTTGGCAGTCAATGAGATCCAGCTGAGATGTGCATAAGCATAACATCTGGAATGACCTGACTCACTTTGAAGTCCCTTAGACATATAAACTCATTTGTCTTCACTCTTTCCCCTTTTTGGTCAAGGTCTTTTTGAATTGCATTGCTAGTTGGTGCTTGGTAGTAATCCCTTGGTGCCAGGGAAGCTCATCTCCTAGAGTCATGTCCCACAGTTCGGTGAAGATAATACATTTGTATGCTGAATTTGGCTTAGAGAGACCACATTTGAGCAACAAGGAGGCTCTCAGGAGGTAACTCTTAGGCATTTTATAATATGTTAAATTTCAATTTCAAAAGCAAAGGCTCATAAGTACAGTCATCAATATCAAGGGCATGTCAATGGTCCATTCTCCTTCACTAGTCACTGCCCATATACTTGGGGGGTTCTTGATATCCCATTAGAGAATGTGGCAGAGCTCCCCAGAATGGAAATTAGATATTAATTTAGTTATTGTGTGAATCAACACACACTATGACAATGCCCCATGAACACTTGAACAAATTTATATACTTTAGAGGTATGCCTCAGTTGAACCTCCTCCCATGCATCCCGCATCACTGACACCCTGCATCGGTGATCCTCCCCTGCCACAGTTGTAAACCTTCTTTGATCCAAAACCTTTTCAAAAATGAAGCTAAGAAAATAAGCAAATAATAAGAAAATGAAAAAGTAATTAGAGTTTTAAAAATAACAAATAGAAAATGAAAAATAAAAATAAAAAGTTTTGGAATAATAAAAAATAATTTGAAAATTATAAAAAAATAATTTTTGACTTTAGGTCTTTCATCACTGTATGATCTATTATCTTGTATGTACAGTGACATTTTCTTTTCTTTATTTTCCCAGTGTCTTTTTTTTTTTTTTTTTTGACATTTTGTCTTCAAAGAAGCTTTAAGGTACAGAAAATCACGTGCAGAATATAGGGGATTCCCATATGCCCAACATCCTCCCCTTTTTCCTCTTTTCCCTAATAATAACATTTTACATGTGGATGGTACAGTTGTTACAATTATTGTATAAATATTAACACATTTCTATTAACCATGGCCAATGATTTACATTATGCTTTACATTTTGGACCATACACTTTTATAAATTTTGATGAAAATTAATCATGGCCTGTATCTATCATTGCAAGATCATGTAGAACACTTCCATCACCCCCACCCAAATGCCCAACATTCCATCTATTCCATTCATCTCCATCCCACACCTCAAGGCCCATGGCAACCACCAAGCTTCATTCCTTGAGGAATAAGAATGATAGTTACTTGCAACAACATTGAGGGCTTGACATACTGGTCTGTTCTCCCCAATTAGGCTTTGCCTATACTCTCGAGAAACTCCAGCCCTTCTATTTGAGAACATAGCAGGACTCCCCAGGATGGGAGTCCAACACTTTCCTGCCCCAAGTGTTCCCTGTCCCAAATGCCCCCGACATCCACATCCTAACCCAGTTACCCTCCCCTACCATGTTGCCAAAAGAACATTCCCAACATTCCCATGAATAGGGAATATTCTTCCATTTATTTAGGTCTTCTTTGATTTTCTTTAATAGTGTTGTGTAATTTTCTGAGTACAAGTCATCTACACCTTTACTTAAATTTATGCCTAGATATTTGATCCTTTTAGTTGATATTATAAACGTGGTTTTCCAACATATTCACCCATTGTGTAAATTTGCATTTAACATTCAGGATAATTTCCTTTGAGGCACAAAATCTTTTAATTTTTATAAAGACCCATGTATCTATTATTTTTGGGTTTTTTTTAATGCATTGGTTGTAAGTCTGAGAAACTATTGCCTATCACAAGGTCCTGAAGATGCTTTTTATTTTACTTTCCACAAAGACTGACTGCCAGTGATCCTGAACTCTTGTCACATGACAGGGCACAATGGCAGTTTCTGCTGGTTTCTGCTTTCTCCATTAGGCTTCATTGCTTTCAGCTGCTGGCTGCTACCTCTGTGGTTTTCTTTCTGAGCTTTTGTGTGTTCTTCTGTCTGTGCCTCTGTGATTTGCTAATTTCCAGCCTCTGGCCTTCAGGACCTCTCTTTCAGCCACTTGGGGTTTCTTTTTATTTCTGTGGCTTTTTTTCTCTGTATATTATCCTGTTTTTAAAGGACTTTAGTTCAAAGATTATGACTTATGCTGGGTCAGCCTTACTGAAGTAAATTAATCAAATATTCCCACCTACAATAAGTTTGCACTCAGGGGAAAGGACCACCTTTAAGAACATGATTTTCTGGGGTATGTGCAGCCTCAAATTACCACAGTTTAATATACTTTTTAATTATTATATGTTATTAAGCCACACTCATCTAGACTTGCACACATATCTTCAATCTGCTGCCAGGTCAGCTGGTGGCCAGTTGGTCTAAAATCAACACAACTGCAATAGCTGCATCCTTTCTCTGTATGGCCTTATCATCAAGCATGACAGACAGTACTCATAAACATGGATTTTCAGTCCTCAAAAAGCAAGAAAAGGGCAACCCCATGTACAAGTACTTATATTTCTCTGCTTTTCCACTGTCCCAATGACTAAAGCAATCATAATAATGGTCCCATTTGAGGGGTGGATAAAATCTCCTGTTTGATAAAATTAACTGAAAAGTCACATTAGAAGGCATAGGTCCAGAAGTGAGTGTGGCTCAAGCAGTTGGGTGCCTATTTACCACATTGTAGGCCTTTGGTTCTGTTCCTCTCCTAAAGTAGATGAGCAAGACAGTGAGTAGATGTGATGGGCTGACATGTTGAGTTGATGCAACAAGATGATGCAACAAGAATATGCAGTGAAATGATGCAATGAAGACACACAATAAGAGACACAACAAGTGGGAGCAGAGGTGACAAAAGCCATTGGGCACCTCCCTCCCACATAGAAGGCCCTGTGTTTGGTTTTTGGTGCCTCCTAAAAAAAGAAGACAAGCACACAATGAACAGATACAGAGAAAAGACAACAAATGCAAACAACAAAGTGGATGGAGAAATAAAATCTTTTAAAAAATTGGGCATAGGGACAGAGAGAGGAAGAATGCATGACCTTTTTTTTGCAACCAAATACAAGTAATATAATTGAGCATCTTTCAAGCAATGTAAAGTGTTTGTTCAGTGCAATGCAGTCCACAACAGAGTGGGAAATTCTACAAAACGTAAGGTCAGGAAGATTTCAACCAAGAAATCATGTTCTAACTAAATTAATAAACTATAAATTTAAATAGATTCTTAGGAGGTGAAAATGGCATGGTATATTCTGGAAACCGGAAGTATTCTCCTTAGACCATAGTGCATGGTGTGAGAAAAGTCTGAATAGGTAGGATGGGCCACTGTGGCATTTTTCTATATCCTTGAACAAGAATATATCTTTTTTTTTCTGTTATGTTTTCCAACCACTTGTCCCTGTTCTACCTTCTGGATGCATACAATCATCCACTCTCTTCCCCAGATGACAGGTTTTATTTTGTCCTAGTTGTCAGGTACTTCCCTACTCACCACCACAGCTTTCTTAATCCTTCCTCAAATGTTTTCCACAATTTTCTAGTTCTTCTTTTCTATATGGCCTCCAGAATTAATATGGAGGAATGACTTAGGCAGAGAACAGTGGATTTTTACCAGAATGTACTTGTAAACCACCCACACAGGTTGATCACAGAGGTCCTGATCTCAGTCTTTTTTGAGAGGACAATCATAACCCTGTTATAGACACCCCAAAGGAAGTACATGTAGCAGCTAAGGGCATTCACATACCATTTCTTGAGTCTCATGGTCAGTAAGAAGAAATAACAGTGGCACCTCCCGCAGCCAGATCACACAATCCCAATCTACTGGATTTCGATGAAAGATGTCTCCTTTGGAGGAGTTACCATACATTTTGTTGAACATATTTAGTGTCAGCTACTGTCAGAGTTTCTAGAACTGTGAAGATGAAGTAGAAGTGGTATTTACCCCAAGTTGCTATAGTCCATTTGGGGAAGACAGATTTGTGACTGAGAATCTCCCATGAAGCCTTATGAGTGCTCTGATAGGGAATAATTGAATGCTCTGAAAACATTCATTAAATATGAAAATCTAGTTAGGGTACACTCAAAAGCTATGACCTAACTATAACAATAACAGCAGACATTCACATGGTCTTATTCTGTTCCAGCCATTCAATGTTCACAGTGTTCACTTATATTAACCTATTTCATCCCAACTACAACAGTGTGAGATGGATAAAGTCTTCCCTACTTTACTGATCAGGGCAGTAAGGCATAGACAGCCCAAATGAATTGTCCAAGATCACATGACCAGTATAAGTTGAAGCTGGGCACAAATACAGGAGATTGGCTTGGAAAAACTCTCTTAAACACCATGTGTATCTGAGGCAGGGTTAGCCAGGTCAAGGGAGGCGAGAGGAAGTCTTCAAGTCAGAGGGAACAGCCTGTGTGAAGGCTCAGAGGCAAAGGGAACTGAAAGTGGTTCTGAATAGACATTTTGGAACAGGGTTGAAGAAATGGGATTCAACCAGAATCAAATGAGAGGTTTGGGAAAAAGCAACAGCTCATCATAGTGAGTTCTCATTCCCTCCACCCCATCTCTCTACCTCAAGGGAGGGCCACCTCTTTGAGAATAGGGAGAAATTTCCATTCATTTTTATTATAAAATCAGTTTCCAACAGTTCTTCCATGAGTTTGACAATCTGAGATCTTGTTGTGGGAGAGCAAATCTGGCTTCCTATTGATGGATATTCTAGACTAAATTAGGGTATCTATCTTGGGAGAGGTTGGGACATCACCTACAATTAGGAGGTGAGATAAAAATCCTTCAGAAGTTGTTCTTGGTTCACATACACAAGATGAAGAGGGCTTTCCCTAAGCCTTTAGGTAAGGATGGAAGGAAAATTGTTTCTGGTTGATGGGAGCTGGGTTGTGAGGGCTCTGATTTCTCCTTGGTCAGATTTCCCCTGATTTCTCATCGACCTGACTTTCTCCAGTCCAGAAGAAAGAAAATAGTTTGGTGTGAAGGTATGAAGCTCACTGAGATTTTCACTTAAAAAGTATTTCCTATCAATTAGCAGACAGTTAACATATAAATGAATAAATGAAGGGTAAATGAATGAGAAAACAAAAAATTCTACTTTGAGGCTGAGTGGTTTTCCAGAATAGGTATAGACAAATTACACAGTTATTAGGACTATAATTTAACTATTTTATATAGATGGAAAAGGAGTAACTAAGAAGGCAACTGAAGCAGATGTGTATGGGCCCCAAATTCTCCTCTAGATTTCTACCTATTGACTTTGACATCCCTCGACTACCCCTTTCAGCCATGATCACATTTATAAATCAGCAGAGTTAGTTACACTCCCTATTATGTGTTAACATCAATTATATCAATTTCCAAACATTTATAATCAACCTTATTAAGAATTTTGCATACATTTAGCATCAGTTCCCCTTTACCAACACTTGTTCTATCCCCTAGTGACCTATACTCTAGATTTTTAAACTGTGAGTTTACACATTGCATTAATTTCATATTAGTGAAACCATACAATATTTGTCTTTTTATGTTTGGCTTATTTCACTCAGCATAATGTCCTCAAGGTTCATTAATGTTCTCATGTGCATCCCAATTTCATTTCTTCTTAAAGCTGAATAGTATTTCATTGTAGGTATACACCACATTTTGTTCGTCCATTCATCAGTTGATGGATACTTGGACTGTTTCTATATTTTAACATGTGTGAACAATGCTGCTATGAACATCAATGTGCAAATGTCAGTTGGCATTTTTGTGTTCAGTTCTTCTGAGTATATTCCTAGTAATGGGATTACTGGATCATATGGCATTTCTGTATTTAGCTTCTTGATGTACCGCCAAACTGTCTTCCACAGAGGCTGGACCATTCTACCACACCACCAATAGTGAATGAGTGTTTCTGTTTCTTCACTTCCTCTCCAGTACTTGTAGGTTTCTGACTTTTAATAATGGCCATTCTATAAAGTGTGAAATGTTATCTCATAGTAATAATCAGTATTTCCCTAATAGCTAGTGATGTTGAACATTTCTGCATGTGCTTTTTGGCCTTTTATGTTTCCTCTTTGGAAAAAAAATATCTATTCAAGTCTTTTGCCCATTTTTAAATTGGGTTGCTTATCTTTTTATTATTTAGTTGTGTGATTTCTTTATGTACCATGGAAATCAAATGCTTATCAATATATGGTTTCCAAATATTTTCTCCCACTGAGTAGGCTGCCATTTCAACTACTTGGCAAACTCATATAAAGCATAAAAATATTTAATTATAAGGAGGTCCTATTTATCTTATTTTTTTCTTTCATTGCTTGTGCTTTGTGTGTAATGTTTAAGTAAACACCACTTGCCACAAGATATTGAAGATGTTTCCCTACAAATTTTTCTGGGCATTTTATGGTTCTGGTGTATTTATATGCATTTTGACTGCCATATGATCTAGGAAAATTGTTGCTAAGAATATTCAGAAGAATGGAAAGCAAGGACATAAACTAACATTTGCATACCAATGTTCATAGTAGCATTTTTCACAATTTCTAAAATATAGAAAAAGCCCAAGTATCCATCAGCCAATGAATGGATCAACAAAATGGTATATACACACAATGGAATATTATTCAGTTGTAAGAAGAAATGAATGTGGGTTGCATATGACAATATGTATGAACATTGAGGATGTTATGCTGAGTGAAATGTCAGGCACAAAAGGACAAATATTGTATGGTCCCACTAATATGATACATATACATATATATATGATAATATAAGATGAGTAAACTCACGGAGCTAAGCCCTAGAGGATAGATTAGTAGGAAGTAGAGTGTGTGTTGAGAATGATAACTGATGCTTAATGTGTATAGAATTTTTAATGTCTATAATAAAAGCATGAAAATGAGTTGATGGTAACACATTATAATGGGTATAACTAACATTGCTGATTCATAAATGTTATTGTGGCTGAAAGGGGTAGATTATGGATGTAAATTTCAATTGAAAGGAAGCTTAGGAATAATCTAGGTATCATAAAATAATGATTTCAATGGTGGATGAAGATTGTAGTTAATAGAATAAACATAAATGTTTTTATTTACAAAGTGTTAAGAATATGGTGACACACAGGAGTATTACAACAAATGCCACTTATGGATGATAGTTAACAGCAATATTGTAATATTTTTGCAGCAATGGCAAAAAAGATATATCAATTCTAAAGGGGAAGATCAAGGAGATATAAGGGGTTACACTATTTTTCCTTTTGTAATAATGAAAATGTTATAAAATTGACTGAGGTGGAGACCGCACAATTCTGGTGAAAATGAGAGAAACTTAGTACACACTTTGAATAGAATGTACAAAAATGGGACTGTAACACAATGAAACCCGTGGTAGAAGATGGACTGTGGTTAAGAGAAAAAAATATGAAAATGTTCTCTTATGAAAAAAGATATAATACAGGGTGTTAATAATCAAGTGGGTTTTGGGAAAATACACCAAATGTAAGGTATGAGCTATAGTTAATGTAGCAGTTTGATATTCTTTATGAATTGCAAAGATAGATATAGAATTATGTTTGTAAACTGGTCTGTTTCTCTGGGGATATTAGATTGTATTGAATTCAGAGGTTTCACTTTTACTTGATTAAATAATGATTAAGGTTTTGATTGGACATGTCAGTAGGACATTGCATCCATGCCCCTTGGTGGGTGGGGACTCACAGAGAAAATAACACAGCAGAGGAGTTAGTTGGAGTTTTAATGCTGGAGCCCCAGGAATTAAATACACAGAGAAGCAGATATGTGCGGAAAGAGAGAAGGCTCCATTAGACACATCAGAGACCCTGGGAAGAGTGACAAGCTGTTCACCTGAGAGTTTACAGCTGGCCTTGTAGAGATAGCAGAGTAGCTGAGACTAGAGAGAAATGCACCCCAGGAGAGAGATGAGAATTTTCCCAGGCTAAAGCTGATATTGGAAGAAGCTAGGATCATGGGGCCTTAAGAGGAAGAGGAATTGTCAACCCTTGCAGATGTCAGCAGCCATCTTGCTCCAAAACATGACAACAGACTTTGGTGAGGGACATAACTTATGCTTTATATCCTGGTAACTGTAAGCTTGTACCCCAAATAAATACCCTTTATAAAAGGCAACAGACTTATGGTACTTTGCATCAGCACGACTTTGGCTGACTAGTAGAGTCAGTCATAATATTTTGACAATGCTGTTTCATAGTTTTGAACAATTTCACAGTAATGGAAAGTGTTGGTGGTGGGGTGATACTTGGAACCCTGTTTGATTATATGCATGTTTGTTTTGTAATTTCACATATTTTACTATAGACTTATTGTTCATACATATTTATGTATGAATGATATACTTCAATAAGTTTTTTTAATAAAACAATTGATGCTGTATTTTGTCAAAAACCTTTTCAGCATCAATTGAGATGATGATATGATTTTTCTTCAGTTTATTAATCTGATGTATTGCACTGATTTTTCTTATGTTGTACCATCCTTACATATCTGGGATAAAACCCACTTGGTCATGACGTATAATTCTTTTAATGTTTTGTTGGATTTGATAAGTACATATTTTTTGAGGATTTTTGCATCAATATTCATGAGGGAAATGGGTCTGTAATTTTCTTTTTTTTTCAAAGTAACTTTATCTGGCTTTGGGATTATGGTGATGTTGGCTTCATCGCCATACTGTTTGGTAAATCTTCTTCCTATTCAATTTTTTGGACTATTTTGAGCAAAATTGGTATTAAATCTTCTTTGATTGGTAGAATTCAACTGTGAAGCCATCTGGCCCCGGGCTTCTCATTGCTGAGAGGATTTTGGTGATTGTTTCAATCTCTTTAATTATGATTGGTTTGTTGAAGTCTTCTGTCTCTTCTAAGCTTAGTGTAGGTTGTTGCTGTGTTTCTAGGAACTTGTCCATTTTGTCTATGTTGTCTAGTTTGTTGACATACCCTTGTTCACTGTATCCTCTTATGATCTATTTCATTTATGTGGCATCAGTATTAATGTACTATATCTCAATTCTGATTTTATTTATTAAATCTTTTCTTTTATTTTCTTTGACAGTTTAGCTAAACTTTGCCAATTTTGTTCGTCTTCTCAAAGAACCAACCTTTGGTTTTGTTGAGTCTAAGTTTTTGGTGGTGTTGTTCTTATTCTTTTATTATTTCCTTCCACTTGCTTTGGGATTAGTTTGCTGTTCTTTTTCTACTTCCTCCAGGTGCTTAGTTATAACTTTGTTTTTTTTTTTCTTTTTTCCTTTTTAAAGTAGGTGTTTAGCAGTATAAATTTTCCACACTGCATTGCCTTTGCTGCATCCTAAAGTTTTTATATGTTGTGTTCTTATTTTCATTCATCTTGATATACATATTTATTTCTCTTTCAATTTCTTCTTTGACCACTGGTTGTTTAAGAGTGCATTCTTTAACCCCCATATGTTTATGTATTTTCCAGACTTTTGCCTCTTATTGATTTCCAGCTTCTTTCCATTATCATCAGAATAAGTGCTTTGTATAATTTCAGTCTTTAAAAATTCATCGAGATATGTTTTGTGATCCAACATATGCTCCATTCTTGAGGATGATCCATGATCACTGGTGAAGAAAATTTATTCTGGACTTTGGGATTGCACTGTTCTATAGATGTCTGTCAGAACAAGTTCATTTATCAAGTTGTTCAAGTTCTCTGTTTCCTTATTAATCTTCTGCCTACATGTTCTATTTATTGATGTCAACATTGTTTTGAATTCTTCAACTATAATTGTAGAGACATCTATTTCTCCCTTCAGTTTTCCCAGGACTTGGCTCATGTAATTTGGGGTATTGGTTAGGTGTATAGATATCTATGATTGTTATTTCTTCTTGGTGGATTGCCCCTTTTAATAATATGTAATGTCCTTCTTCTCAGCCAAGGGGATGCTGATCCAAAGTACCAGAAATCTGGTGTATGTTATAAAGGATATTTATTTGGGGTAGAAGCTGACAGTTACAAGGCCCTAAAGAGCCCAATTCAAGGTTACTTTTCTCACCAAAGTCTGTTGCCAATCTCTACAAGGATTCAGCCTTCCTTCTTCCTCTTAAGGCTCTGTGCTTCCTGCTTCTTCTGAGCTCAGCCATAGGCTGGCATAGGGCTCATTTCCTTCTGGGCTCAGCTGCTCCGGTCTCTTCACAAGATAAGATTTAAACTATCAGGCAAATTGCTTATTCCTTACCTGGGGATCCAAGATCAACACTGACAAATTTCACTCTCTATCTTTGGTATCTTCTCCTGTGTGTCTTGTGAGTAAGTGTCCATTTATATAGCATACCAAGGGGGTGGGGACTCAATTCTGAGTTACAACCTGTTGATGTAGTCAAATCAAAGCCCTAATCTTAATTTAATCAAATAAACTTAAAAGCCTTTGAATTTAATACAGTCAAAGTGTATCACACCAAGAGAAACAGACCAGTTTAAAGAGAATCAATATCTTTTTTTTGGAAATCATATATAATATCAAACTGTTACTCTACCCCAGCATTTTTTGTTACTGTATTGTGAAATATCATTTTCCCTCTTTTCACTTTCAACCCATTTGTTGTTGTTGTTGTTTTAATTATTTATTTTTTCTTATTTTCAATCCATTTATATCCTTCAGTCTATGATGAGTCTTTTGTAAACAGGATATAGAGAGGTTATATTTTTATCCATTCCACAATTCTGTATCTTTGGGAAGTTTAATCCATTAACATTCAATGTTATTACTATAAAAATATTATTTACATTACCCATTTTGACCATTGGATTTTATATGTCATGTCATATTTTCCCCACTCTTTTTACACTTTTAGTTACTTTTACTGATAATCTTCATTTCTAGACTCTTTTCCAAGCCTCTCTCTCCCATCTTTACCTTTCAGGCTGCAGCATTCTCTTCAGTATTTCTTATAAGGCTGGTCTCTTGGTGATGAACTCTCAGTTGCTGTTTATCTGTGAATACTCTAAACTCGCCCTCATTCTTGAGGGATAATTTTGCCAGACCTAAAATTCTTCACTGGCAAATTTTCTATTTCAGTATCTTAAATCTCCATACCACTGCCCTCTCACCTTCATGGTTTCTGATGAGAAATCAGCACTTAATCTTATTGGGCTACACTTTTATGTGATGTATCACTTTGCTTTTGCTGCTTTCAGAATTCTCTGTTTATTTTGGCATTTTTCATTCTGATTAGTATGTGTCTTGGAGTATGTCTATTCAGATTTATTCAGTTTGGACTATATTGTGCTTCTTGGACAAGGGTAACTATGTCCTTCAGAAGAGCTTGGAAATCTTCTGCCATCATTTCCTCAAATATTCCTTCTGCCCTTTTATTTTCTCTTCTTTTCTCCTTCTGGGACATACATGATGCAAATATTTGAGCATCTCATGCTGTCATTCAGTTTCCTGCGTTCCTGTTCAATTTTTTTCCATTTTTTCCTTTATCTATTCTTCTCTCTGTTCAATTTTGGAAGCCCTGTCTTCTGTCACACTGATCCTTTATTCTGCCTCTTCAAATATACTGTTGTATGTCTCATTATATTTTTTATTTCATTTATT
>JAQZBX010051973.1:0-19244 GCA_029593785.1 Cabassous unicinctus | reverse complement strand
TTTTTTTTTAAGATTTATTTTTATTTATTTATCCTCTCCCCACCCCCATTGTTTTGTGCTTGCTGTCTGCTCTCGGTGTCCATTAGCTCTGTGCTCTCTGTGTCTGATTGTCTTCTCCTTGTCTTCTCTTTAGGAGGCACCGGGAACCAATCGTGGGACCTCCAATGTGGCAGAGAGGCACTCAACTGCTTGAGCCACCTCAGCTCCCTGGTTTGTTGTGTCTCTCCTCTTTGTATCGTTTTTTGTTGCACCAGCTTGCCTTCACCAGGAGGCCCCGGGAAATGAACCCGGGACCTCCCATATGGTAGACAGGAGTCCAATCACTTGAGCCACATCCGCTTCCCTCTCCCTCATTTTTGAAAGACAGTTTTGCCAAAATCATAATTCTTGTGTGTAAATTTTTGCTTTCAGCACTTTAAATGTGTCATTCCATTGTCTTCTAGCCTCCATGGTTTCTGATGAGAAATTGGCACTTTACCTTATTAAGGCTCCCTCATGTAGGACATGTTGCTTTGTTTTTGTGGCTTTCAGAATTCTATCTTTTGCTTTCTACAGTCTGATTGTAATATGCCACAGTGTGAGTCTATTTGGATTTACCTTATTTGGAGTCCACTGAGCATCCTGAATGTGTACACTAATGTCTTTTGTTAAATTTGGGAAGTTTTCAGCAATTATTTCTTTGAATAGTCTCTGTCTCTTCCCTATTTTCTTCTCTTTCTGGGACTCCCACCATACATATTGAGGCAGTTTAAGATTATTTATGAATTCCAAAAAGAGAGAGATTATGTTTGTAAACTGGTTGTATTAGATTCAGCTGAGATGTCTTTGATTAAATTATGTTAAGATTAGGGCTTTGATGCAACCATGTCAGTAGGGTGTAACTCGGTTTAAGTCTATATAAACAGACACTCACTCATGAAGACACATAGAAGAAGGCACAGGAAGAGAGAGAGCTCCATACACACAGCAGAGGAGAGAAATTTGATCCTGCGGCCCCAGGAAGAGAGATGAGCCATTTGCCTCATAGTTTGCAGCTAAAAAGAACAGAACAGCTGAGCTGAGGAAGCCAGGAAGGAAACAAACCCTACGCCACCCTGTAGTTGAGAGAGAGGAAGGCTGAACCCTTGCAGAGATCGGTAACCATCTTGCTTCAACACGTGGAACCGACTTTGTTGAGAAAAGCAACCTTGAGTTGGACTCTTTAGGGCCTTGTAACTGTAAGCTTTTACACCAAAGAAATACCCTTTATAAAAACCAACAGATTTCTGGTACTTTGCATCAGAACTTCTTTGGCTGACTAATACACATATATTGGTATGCTTGATGGTGTCCCACAGGTTCCTCACTGTATACTTTTCTTTATTCTTTCTTCCTTCTCCTCAGACTGGGTAATTTCAATTGTTTTATCTTCAAGTTCACAGATTCTTTCTTCTGCTAGCTTCAATCTGTTGTTGAACTCCTCTAGGGGATTTTTAATTTCTGTTACTGTGGACTTCAGTTCTGCTTGGTTCCTTTTCATAATTTTCATCTCTCTATTGATATTTTCTTTATGTGTTCATTTAATGATTTTCTTTAGTGATCTGTCCATGTTTTCCTATAGGATCATTTTTTAAAAAGTCTTTGTCTGGTATGTCCCAGGCCTGATCTTCCTCATTGATGGTTTTTAATGCTTTAATTTTCTCTTTGCCTGGGCCATCACTTCCTGTTTCTTTGTATGTTTTGTTATCTTTTGTTTCCAGTTCTTGCTTCTTGTTCAAAGCTTGTGTGGTGGGATAGAGCCCTGAAGCCTCTCACTCCGTCATTTTGATCTTCTATTTTCATTTTATTGCCTAATTTTATAATCTACACTGCAGATCATAAAAATAGATTCAATCTATAAATCGAATCTTTTTCAATGAAAGTATTCAAATAGAAAACCATAAAACTTTAAACTTGTTTTACACAGTGAGAAGGAAAATAATGTATTCAAAAGTGTTCTTAGAAGTTGATTATTTTGCTATTATTGATCAAAAGTATCTGTTTTTTAAATTTCTCTTAAAAGCCTGAGATGTCAACATAGGATTTAATTTAAATATACTTTCAATTAATTAAAATGCATTTATTATTTACATATTCTTAATAACAGTCAATACGTGTGAATATTATTTTCAACATGGTTTCAAAATAGTATGATCATGTTTGATGTTGATGTTAAACACAGAATTAAAAATAATGAATTCCATTTTGTTCAAATATCTAATAAATCCCAATCTATATTAGCTAGTAAAATACAATACATGGGGAGCAGATGTAGCTCAGTGGTTGAGCGCCTGCTTCCCATGTATGAGGTCCTGGGTTCAATCCCTGGTACCTCCTTAAAAAAAACAAAAAAACAATATATAAGTTGGCTTGGTTTGCAACATTTCCTAATGTTCTCAAAGAAATTAAAGTTTCCTGAGGATTTGGTGCCTTTCCCTTCCTCTGCGGCTCTTCCAGGGCACCTGAGACAATACAGAGCCCTCCCTCCAAGCAATGACCGCTGCTATGATTAGGTGTAAGGAAAACTGATAATTCCCCAATGTCTATTCTCTTTCTGTTTCCAGGCTGTTCTGACCATTTTGCCCTTTTATTTCTTCATTTTAAAAATGAAAGAACTAGAAACACTGAAAAGATATTTTCTTAAAATTAATGTCAGGCTAGAAGAAATGAGATGAATTTTTCATTTACTAATCTAATATTTTTTACCTGTGTAGTTCTACTGAATATTAATATGTGATTTAACTTTTATTACTCTCATAGAATTATGGTAATAAATTACAAGAAAATTGCATTGGTACATGTTTTAGCAGTTCTGTCAGTTTTAATATGATTTCTGTTAATCTAGCAGAAATCATCTGTTATACTGTTGAACCACCTACCCCTGCACAGCACACAACTGTTAAAATGTAAATTCCCCAACTATTTTTAGCGGCTGCTGAAAAAAAAAATTCCTGTCTTCAGGAATAATGATTTGAAGCATTGTGTTCATTTTGTTTATCAAGCAGCTATTCAGCCTCTAGTGGGTCCAAGTGCTTATGCAAGCAAAAGCTTTTAAGAATGCCTGCAGCTGCAATCCAACCTTCCAGGTAGGCTGCAGGTTCAGAGTACAGCTGCCCTAAGCTGCATAAAACTAAGATCCATCTGGAATTGAGTTTCAAAGAGGATTTCGTGTATCACGTGGAAGAGAAGCTGGGGGAGGGGGAAGAACATAGGAAAGAAGGAAGGTAAACAACTAAAAGATGCTATCTCTACTTCAGCATTAATAAAAAATAAAATGCTCAGACCCATGCTGCTCCTTCTAGATTACTACTTGCCAAGTCGGATATTCCATTCAGTCTATACTTCCATGAGCTGTGACTCATCCAGCAGCACCTGCGCCCATGTGTTAAGTACTGCCAAATAAAAACCCAACATCCATTTACACAACAAAGAGATGTGCCCTACAAGGCCTCAGTCCAGCAGCCTGGATCCCCATTTGTTCCATGCAAAGGGAAAGGGAGAAAAAATCTTCCTTCCTTAGACCAGAGACTTTAAAATTGTAGGTGATTTGTAATGTATGTTCATTTACAAATACTTTTACTACTTTAAAGAATAAAGTATATTTAATAGCACAAACACCCCCTACAACATTAGATTATCATGGCCATTAATGATTGTTCCACCAAACCTTTCCAACCTCTCTCATCAAAGCCCTTTATCCTCAAAGGATACATTTTTGAGCAAAGAGGGATCAACAAACTAGTTGCTTGAAAGCTTTCCTGATGCTAGGCTGAAGTTAGGAAAGGCTTAATGAAGGCTTTAAAATCCACAAGGGCTTCACAATGAACATCTGACTTGGTGATTTATGCATATTAATAACCTCAGTCCTACTGAGGCAAGCTGAGCCAAACATGTCCTCCGAATCTTAATGTCTTTAGCTCCACTGGGATTATTACAAATGTAAATTTCTAAGATTCTCAGCTATTAATCTCTGTCTGTCCTCCTGTTCAGCAACATAATGACTAATTAAACATCAAAAGACCTGTACAGGAGATCTTCTTTGACAGCTACGGGCCTAGTCCTCTTCCCAAGAGGGGCATTTAAATGACAGGGATACTGCGTAAGAGCGTATGAGTAAGCTACAAATCATTGCAGAAAAATCTAAAAACCTAACATTAAATGTGGATTCATCTCAATCAATGATTCAGTTAAACAGTGAACAGTACTATGTAAAGTGTGTCTACTGGTGCCAATCAAATTAATCTTTATAGTAAGCAAATACTAAATACTTGAAATCAGTTTGTTTATCACCAAATTAGAAAAATGGGTACTTACAGAAGAAGGCAAACCAGGAGGCACCTTTCTGACTTTCTTTGCTTGCAAAGGATCTGCATATGGAAAACAATATACTTTTTAGCATATTATATTAGAAAAGCTCAAACTTCAAGTAAATGGAAAAGAATTTTTTCTCCTAGTACCTTTCTTATTTACTGAATTCGGGAATAAGGAGGGGAGTACAGGGATGGGGGCCTTGTTCCTTTTAAATGATCCTAGTGCAAAACAGGTACTCCAAATAAAACAATACATCCTGAAATGGTTACATATCGCTTAAATTTGGAAGATAGGAAACAACAACAACAAACCAATAAAATGTCTGAGGGCAGGGAAATAACATTTCTTAAGTATTTGGTATGTGCCAGGCACTTTCTATCATTTATCTCAGTTTCATTTGCAGAAGGGCATTTGGTGCAACAGGTCTTAAGAATATGACTCCTTAACAGACACAAATTTAGTGTTTGCATCACAATGAGAATTAGATTCAAAAGCACACTAAAAAAACTAAAAGCTAACACTATGCACAAACTTATTATGTTAATAATTTGAAATAAAAATTAAATGAAAAATTAAGATGATACAATTTCTCCAATAAAAATGCATGATTGTTTTATAAACTCACAACTTCTCTAAAGAAGATAATAATGTCGGATATGCTACATAAAACTATCAAATACGGATACTTTAATACAAAATGTCATGCATTCTGTTATGAATTAAAACAATTTTAATTTAAAAAGGATAATGTCAGATATGCTACATAAAACTATTAAATACAGACACTTTAATACAAAATGCCATGCATTCTGTTAAGAATATCTACTTTAACAATGTGTGGTTAAAACCACAACAACTTCAGCACTAATTATTGTACAATGTCCTTGGACTTTTAGTTATATCTAGAAAAGATCTAGATGGACAAAGTACATTTCTTTCTAAGGCACAAATAGTTATATTAATGTAAATGAAAACATGAGTATTTCCATATGCCAAACCATCCTCACTTGGTATTTTAATTTTATTTAACAGTGAAATTTAAAATTTTAAATCTTGTCCATCTTATTTATTTATTGCAAAATAAAGAAAACTGATAAGCACAGCTTTCCAATCTTACACAAATAGTGGAACTATTCAGGCTTTTCAAAGGGGTTCACTATTAGGAAGCAAGTACACATGAGAAGGCTGATGTAAAGCTCAATGTTTTTGAAAATGGCAAAGATGAGAATTAAACAAGCAGTTATGTTCCTGGGTCATAAATAGTATGATACAGTAGGAAGTGCATTTGTTTAACAAAGAATGAAATCTATTTAAATTTGGGCTGAGAATTCTCTACAGTGAATAGCTCAGGAGGCTGCTAACCTAAAAAAGCAACTACATAAGTAGAAAAATTTTATACAATAAAAAGGGGGAAACACATTCATTAGCACCTCTGTCCCTACACTCCCCCAAGAGGCAGTCTATATTTCCTTTAAAAAATTTGTGACAAAGAAAAACAACATCTGGCATTCTAGATTTGTGAAACTTAAAGGCAAAATTATTTGTGAGACATTTCTAGAACCCAACTCTTCACAACTAATACAGCATCCCTTGAGCAAAACTAACATTCTGTACTGTACCAAGAGAGTCAGCTGAATTGCTCCTATTGGTTTGGAGCTCATTACTCTATTTTAGGGAAGTTACCTAGTAGAAGATGTACCTACTTTGGGCCAGTTTTCCTCTACCATGTGAATAGAAATTTTTGTTTGTATTTTTAATTTCATCATTAACTGCCACTACATAAATGCATATATAACACCTGATTTAAAATAATGAGTTTGATATTCTCAAATTACTTTTGGAGGCTAAGTGTAGTAGTTGAGAGAAAAAAACTAAATGGGTTAAAATTTTAGCTCCATCATAGAGCAGCTATGTGAAATTGGGCAAGTTACTTAACCTCTTTGAGCTTTGGTTACCTCACATGTAAAAATGGAATAATACATCCTAGGATTATTGTGGTAAAGATAACAAGAAAGATG
Organism: Cabassous unicinctus; assembly: GCA_029593785.1. Lineage (NCBI taxonomy): Eukaryota > Metazoa > Chordata > Mammalia > Cingulata > Chlamyphoridae > Cabassous > Cabassous unicinctus. The sequence goes on along the minus strand of JAQZBX010051973.1, from coordinate 12,897 downwards.
TTCAGGGCAGTGCCTAACATAGAATGACACAAATAATTTTACCCATTATTATTAGGTTTTTATTCAAATTGATGGTAAAATGATTATAAATTGGTTAGGTAGTTACTGCTTTGCAGAATGTTTATTTCGTTAACTAAATAGCATCAGAAGGTGCTCAGGATGGTGTAGATGATTTCTGAAGTCCTTTTAGTAACCCTGAGACTTTATGAATAACTGCAATGCCAAGATAGAGTGGCTAAACCTTAAAAACATGATGCTAAGTGAAAGAAGCCAGTCATGAAAGTTCACATATTACATGATTCCATTCATATCAAAGTCTGGAATACGGAAAGCTATAGGGACATAAAGTAGATTAGTTGTTGCTTAGGGCTGGGGTGGAAGGGATAGGAGGGTAGAAGCATGATAGTTAAAGTATATTGTATAAGGTTCCTTTCTGAGGCAATGAAAATGTTCTAAAATTGACTGTGGTGGGAAGCAGATGTGGCTCAAGCAGTTGGGCACCCGCTTACCACATGGGAAGCCCTGGGTTAGGTTTCTGGTGCCTCCTAAAGATGAGCAAGACAGTGAGCTGCCGCAACAGGCTAGCGCAGTGAGCTGAGGCAATAAGAGATGCAACGAGATGACACAGCAAAGAATAACCATGAGGAAACACAATGAGAGACACAACAAGCAGGGAGCAGAGGTGGATCAAGCCATTGGGTGCTTCCCTCCCACATGGGAGGTCCCGAGTTCAGGACAAGCAGATAGCAAGTGCAAAACAATGAGGGGGGTGGGTGGGGGGAATAAATAAATAAAATAAAACTTAAAACAAAACAAATAGAATATCTTATTTAAAAAAATTGACTGTGGTGATGGTTACACACACCTGTGAAAACACTAAAAACCACTGAACTGTACACTTTAAGCGGACGAATTATATGGTATGTGAATTGAATCTCAATAAAAGTGTTAAAAAAAGAAAGAGTAGCTAAGATGGAAAGATAACAACAAAGAATATAATAATAATCCACTAAATGAAGTATTTACTGAGGAGATGAATGGGCTTCCATGGACATCAAAGGAACTACAATATGAAAAGCTATTTGGAGGATTATGGAAAAATGGTGGAGTAGGAAGCTCCAGGAATCAGCAGTCCACCAGAACAACTATTAAACAGGAAAGAACAGAACGAATTAATTCTTTTGAAATTCTGGAGCCTAGTAGAACACTGTGCAGAAACCTGGGGAGAATGGGAGGAAGATGCTGGTATATATCAGTGAATTGCAATCTCGGGGCAGTGGCTACCATTGCTCATCTCCCAGCCTTGTGGTAGGCAGAAGTGAGATACTCAACCTGGCTCCTGGTATAGCTTGCTGATGCCAGGGTGAGATATAAAGACCTAGTTCCGGGTGTGTAGTCTGATCACTGGTAACTGCTTTTGATTACTTACTTCAGACCACTGGGGGCCTGGTGCTAATGGTGGCCAATGGGCCACCCTGCCTCAGGCAAAAGCAGCAGAAGAGACTTTAAGACAGTACCCTGTTTCAAAGCTACAGGCAATAGTTAAAGGACTACATTTCCTGGGCAAATGCTGAATCAAGAAAACACAGCTTCAAAGAGCCATTGGAGAAACTTCCCTGCACCCTTGCCGGCCCATCCCTAAACCCTTCCATAGGACAGTGTGGAACTGGCTGGTGCTCCCTCTATTCTAGATTCTAACTCTATAAGTTTGCTTATTCTACTTATTTTATATCAGTCAGATGAGAATATATTTGTCCTTTTGAGTCTGGTTATTTCATTCAACATGATGTATTCAAGGTTCATCCATGTTGTCACTTGTGTCAGAACATTATTTCTTTTTTATGGCTGAATAATATTCCATTCCATGTACACACACCACATTTTATTTATCCATTCACTGGTTGATGGATACTTAGGTTGCTTCTGTCTGTTGGCAACTGTAAATAATGCCACTCTGAACACTGGTGTGCAAATAACTGTTGGGAGTCCCTGCTTTCAAATCTTTGGGGTATACTGTCAGTCATACAGTAACTCTATACTTAACTTTCTGAGGAACGGCCAAATTTTCTTCCACAGTTGCTGCACCATTTTACTTTCCCACCAACAATGAATGAGTGTTCCTATTTCTCCACATCCTCTCCATAAACAACATACTCTTAAACAACAATGGGTCAAAGAAGAAATCACAAGGGAATGACAATGAAAACATAACATATTAAAATTTATGGGATGCAGTAAAAGTAGTGCTGAGAGGGAACTTTATTGCTCTAAATGCTTACATTAAAAATGAAGAAAGGTCTCAAACCAGAGACCTAGCCTCAAATCGAAGAAGCTAGAAAAAGAAGAGCAAACTAAACCCAAAGTGAGCAGAAGGAAGGAAATACAAAGAGAGAAATAGGAAATAAAAAAAAAAAAAACAACAGAGAATGACCAAAGCCAAAAGTCGATTCTTCGAAAATATCAATAAAATTGGCAAACCTTTATTTAACTAGACTGACAAATCAAAAAAGGGAAAGGACACAAATAATTAAAACAAGAAATGAAAAGGGGCACAATACTACTGACACCACAGAAATACAAAGGATTATAAGAGGATACTATGAACTGTATGCCAAAAAATTAGATAACCTTGATGAAATGGACAAATTCCTAGAAACATACAAACTACCTACACTGACTCAAAAAGAAACAGAAGATCTCAAAAAAACCAATAACAAGTAAAGAAATTTAATCAGTGATCAAAAACCTCCTAACAAAGAAAAGCCCAGGACCAGATGGCTTTACAGGGGAGTTTTACCAAACATTTCAAGAAGAATTATCACCAATCATGCTTAAACTGTCCCCCAAAATTGAAGAGGATTGTTCATTCTATGAGGCTGTTTTAGTTCCTAGGTTGCTCAAGCAAATACTATGAAATGGGTTGGGTTAAAAAATGGGAATTTATTTGCTCACGGTTTGAAGCTGGGGAAAAGTCCAAATCAAGGCACCATCAGGACAATGATTTTTTCCTGAAGACTGTGGTGTTCTGGGGCTGGCTGCTGGCAATTTTAGGTCCTCAGCTTGTCACATGGCAAGGCACATGGTGGTGTCTCCTGGTCTCTCCCTTCTTCCGGGTTCCGATGGTGTTCAGCTTCTTGCTTCCTGTGGCTTTCTCCCGCTGTCTGAATTACATTCCGTGTATAAAGGACTCCAGTAATAGGATTAAGACCCATCCTAATTGAGGTGGGCCACAGTACTGGTACATAACAAGTACTTTTTATGAGTAAAAAGGTCCTACTTAAAATGGGTTCACACCCACAAGAATGGATTACATTTAAGAACATGTTTTTCTGAGGTATAAACAGCTTCAAACCACCACAGAGGCCAACATCACCACTATACCAAAGGAGATAAAGAATATCACAAAAAATGAAAATTACAGATCAATATATTATGACTATAGATAGAAAAATCCTCAACAAAGTACTAGGAAACAAAACATATCATGATTAAGTGGGATTTATTTTTGGTATACAAGGTTGGTTCAACATAAGAAAATCAATTAATCTAATGTGCCACATTAACAGAATGAAGGAAAAAAGACCCTGCATGATCATCTCAACTAATGCATTAAAGCCATCTGACAAAATCCAGCCCCGCTTCTTGATAAAAACACTTACAACACTAGGAATAGAAGGAAACTTCCTCAACATGATAAAAGGCATATATGAAAAGCCCACAGCTAACATCAAACTAAATGGTGAAATACCGAAAGCTTTCCCTTTAAGATTAGGAACAAGACAAGGATGCCCACTGTCACCACTATTAGTTCACACTGTATTAGAAGTTCTAGCCAGAGCAATTAGGCAAGAAAAAGAAAAGAAAGGCATTCAACTTGAAAAGGAAGAAGTAAAACTTTCCCTATTTACAGATGACATGATGCTATATACAGAAAATCCTGAAAAATCTGCACCAGAGCTAATAAATGAATTCAGCAAAGTGGCAGGGCACAAGATCAGCAGTGTTTTCTATACACTAGTAATGAAAACTCTGAAGAAAAAAATCAAGAAAAAAATTCCATTTACTAGAACAACTAAAAGAATCAAATATCTAGGAATAAATCTAATCAAGGATGTAGTTATACAGAGAAAACTACAAAACACTGCTAAAAGAAATTAAAGACCTAAATAAGAAGAAACTAATTTTGTGTTTATGGACTGGATAACTAAATATTGTTAATATGTCAATTTTATCCAAAACAATTTACAGATTCAACACAATCCCAGTCAGAATTCCAACAGCCTTCTTTGCAGAAATGGTAAAGCCAATCATCAAATTTATAGGGAAGAGTAAAAAACCCCGAACAGGCACAGTCATCTTGAAAAAAACAAAAGTGGAGGACTCACACTTTCCAATCTTAAAACTTAGTATGAAGTCACAGTAATCAAAACAGCATATTTCCGGCACAAGGACAGACATTTAGACCGATGGAATTAAATTGAGAGTTCAGAAATCAACCCTCATGTTTACGGCCAAAAGATTTTTGACAAGGGTACTAAGTCCACTCAACTGGGAAAGAAGAGTCTTTTCAACAAATGGTGCTGGGAAAACTAGACGTGCATATGCAAAGGAATGAAGGTGGATTCCTTCCACACAACATATATAAAAATCAACTCAAAATGGATCAAAGACCTAAATATAAGAACCAGAACTTTTAAAATTCCTAGAAGAAAACAGGGAAGACTGTTCAGGACCTTATGTTAGGCAATGGTTTCTTAGACTTTACAAGCACAAGCATCAAAAGAAAAAAATAGATAAATGGAACCTCATCAAAGTTAAAAACTTGTGTGCACACAAGGACTGTATCATGAAAGTAAAATGACAATCTCCCATTGAGGTTCCATTTATCTATTTTTTTGGGGTTTAATGTCCAGAATATATAAAGAAATCCTACAACTCAACAAAAATACAAAACAACCCAATTAAAAAATGGGCAAAAGGCTTGAATAGATAGTTCTCCAAAAAAGATAGACAAATGGCCAACAGGCACATGAAAAGATGCTCAACATCATTAGCCATTACAGAAATGCAAATCAAAACTACAATGGGATACCATTTCACACCCAGTAGGAATGGTTATTAAAAAAAAAAAAAATTAAAAGTATTGGAGAAGATGCAAAGAAATAAGAACACTATTCATTGTTGATGGGTAATAAAATGGCGCAGCTGCTTGGGAGACAGTTTGGCAGTTCCTCAGAAAGTTAAATATAGAATTGCCATATGATCCAGCAATCCTACTCCTAGGTATAATCCTACCCAAAAGAATTGAAAGCAGGGAGTCAACCAGACAACTGCAAGCCAATGTTCATAACAGCATTATTCACCATTGCCAAAAGATGGAAGGAACCCAAGTGTCTATGGAACAAAATGAAATGTTTTTATCCACATTGTTTGAATGGATAAACAAAACGTGGTATGTACACACTAAGGAATATAATTCAGCTATAAAAAGGAATGAAGCTCTGATACATGCAACAACATGGATGAACCTTGAAGACATCATGTTGAGTGAAATAAGCCAGACACAAAAGGACAAATATTGTCTGAGCTCACTGATATGAAATAATTAGAATATGCAAATTCATAGAGTCAGAAACTAGACTATAAATTACCAGAGGCTGGAATTGGGGTAGGGAATGGGGAATTCATATTTAAATTTACAGTTTCTATTTGGGATGATGAAAAACTTTTGGTAATGGATTAATGGATGATGGTGATGGTAGCACAACATTGTGAACATAATTAACAGCACTGAAATATATATTTGAATGTGGTTAAAAAGGGAAATTTTAGTTTGTATATATGTTACTAGAACAAAAAAATTTAAAAAAATATTCATAGGACTTTAAAACACAAATAGTGAACCCTAGAGTAAACCATGGACTATAATTAATAATATAATTATAAAAATGTTCTTTTATCAATTGTGACCTTGACTAAGTTATTTAGCTTCTCTGAATACTGGTTTCCTCATTTGTAACATGAAGCATTCACAACCTCATAGAGTTTTTGTAAAGATGCAGCATATATAGCATAGTACCTGGAACAGAGGCAACATTCACTCAATAACATCTATTGTTATGATTAAAATGAAAATGAAGAAAATATAAGCTCTAATTTATAGCAACTTTAGTTTAGAATCTGGAATTTTATGAAATCCATCCCTCTTCCTTTCCTTGTTATTTCAGTAGTTCATTTCCCGCCTATAACCACGCTTCTTCTAAAAAACCGCATATTGGTCTGTATTCGTGCTTTTTGTCACAGTATGTGATCACATAGCAGACTAACAAGATATTTTTTTAAAGTGATTCTGGCACATCTCCACTTAAATGAATGTTCCTAGCCTGACTCATTTGGTGGGAAACAAGAGTAGAGATGGAGAAAAGGCAATTTTACAATTTATCATTTCTTTAGTAACAAAGAATGTACTGGTCTAAATCATTAGGGCTCACTCTAACAGTACACAAACTAAATCATCCACAATACTGAGAATGGGGCACATCTCACCAGAGCTCTCTATGCTGTACATGAAAGATCCATCATTGTGCCCTTTATACCCTTAAGCATATCCTAGACCCAGAGATAGGATATTTCTCCAAAATAGAGGTTTGACAAGGGGTAGATATATAAATTTGAGTCTGCCAACAAATATTGATGGAGTGAAGTGAATAACTACGACAATTTCTTCTGGTGGACTATATTTTAGAAGCAGGACTATCTTTAATACAAATATACTTTATAACTTTAATTTTTTCATATTATCTACTTTTCAGTAGGAATGACCCAAAATTCCCCATTGAAACACAGATTGGATAAGGTGTCAGATTATACAAGTTTGCTGTAAACAGCAACACAAAACAGTTTGGCTTAGTTAAGCTATATATGAGACATAAAATAAGGAAGCTAAAAAAATTGGGGGCTGAGGGCTTATGGGCATGGGGTTTCCTTTTGAGATGATGAAAATGTTTTGGAATTAGATAGAGACAATGGTTGTATAACATGCCACTGCACTGTATACTTTAAAATGGTTAATTTAATATTATATGAATACCTCAATTTTTTTAAAAGTGAGGGAACAGAGACAACATGTAAAGAACATCGGACTCGGAGTCAGAAAATCTTAAATTTTATCCTGGGCAAACCACTTACTAAATATATGAATGTATCTTCCTTTGAGCCTCAATTTTATGTTAAATCTAATAATAAACCCATTGACTAGCAGAACTGCTGTACTGATAAAATGTTTATAAATTAATTATTGTTCAGCATTATATTGATTTTAGTAAAAATTAAGAACATGGAATTTTTATTTTAAGGGGAAAAAGTACTTAAGTCCCATTTTTCACTGTTAGGATCATCTTACACTGAGGACCAAACAAGACTATTGAATTGATTGTTTGATACTTGTTAAAGTCATGGCCTAGAAGAGTAAAGCGACTAGAACAATCATCCAAAATTACTCATGGCCTAACTTTTAATGAAAACTTTGATGCCTGTGGAAGAGTGAGAATTTTGATAATTTCATGTATTAAATATCCAGTGAGTATATTCTTTTTATGCAAATAAGCCCCAACATCAACATGATACCAAAGAAACCAAATTTTCTTTAATTAAAAGTAGAGCAGAAATGTAGACGTACAGGGAAAAAAGGAAATAAAATTTGTAGGATGGGAAGTTGTTGCGTGCTACACTCACCGAGTGCTGTGGAGTCATGGAGTGGTCTTCTCCTGGAACTTGTGGCAGAGAACGAGTAGTATGGTGTCCCGGGTTTTCCTGAAGAAGACAGCTGTGCTGGGCTTCCAAGCCCTAGATCTTGTCTCAGGAGACTAGACTATAAAACAAGGTCAAGGAAACAAATTATCATCCCATTGAAACTGACCCAAACTTGACAATTTCATCACTCCTGAATTATTCATAGTACCTTCAACAATGTCTTGAACTTAGGAAGCATCCAATAAGTATTTATTTAATTGAGGTCAGTTAGGCCATTTATTTAGACTTATATTTTCCTTTTCTCCCCACCCTCATATTGCCTGTTTTCAGTTAATTATGCAGAGTCATACAATCTTAGGATTGAAAGGCACTTTAGTTCATATGTACTTCTAGCCTGTAAAGGATGAATCCTATTTAGAATATTTTTTAAAAAATGGTCACACTTTTTTTTTTTTTTAATGCTTTCATGACTACACAAAGTAGCAGATTCTGTTTTTTTCCTTCTTCTCTTTTTGGGTAACTCTCTTGTTTGAAGAGAGCCAAGATTTTCAAGGCTAGCCACTCCTGTTTTCTTCAACTGTGCCTCAGGAGATAAGGGTTTGAGGGCCCCCCTCACCATCCCTGACACTATCCTCTTGATTTTATTTTTGTCAGTCTCATGTAAAGTCGAGAGCCTGACATGGAGAACAATGATCCAGATTTGTCCTGATTAGTGCAGAGTAGTTTTCAATACCACATGTAAACACCTCTTTTGTGTTAGTTCATACTGAGAAGTAAAGAGTGACCACACCCTGTGACTCTTCACTTTTTCACATGTGTACCATTAAGTCATGTCCCTCAAATGCTGTACTTGTTAGGTTGTATTTTTTGGTCCCAAGTACTCAGATTTAACATTTATCTCTGATAAAAATTCATCTTGTAGTTGAGCCATAATAATCATCCATTTCTATCTTTTAAAAATTCAGAGTCTGTCAAACAATGCATTTGCTATCTAGTGTTTGGGCATTAAAAAAGTGATTTTAAAAATCAGGATTATAAGGCTGAGGAGACAGCCCTGAGGTATGATACAGTGACATCATGAGACTGTCAAGTGTTTCGCTGAAATCCAGACCTACTAACCTAGTGACCTTATCGTAATGCAAATGAGGTTAGTTAGTCTGGCAAAATTTGGCTCCAACCTTTCTGGTAGCTGAAGTAAAGATGAACCACATGGGCTTGAAAGAAGGTGGAGGGGTGGGGGGATGGGGAGATAGAAGGTCTGGGGTTGCAAAAGAAAACCTCTATAGGAAAGGGTGTTAAATACATTTAAGATGCTCTCAAGTGAAAAGAGCTGTGATATCTCTGGTACATTCATTGCCCTCCTTCCCTCTACTGAACATTCCTTACTGCCATCACTGTACTCATGGTAGTTGTCTTTCTGCCAAATGATAGCATAAAGGTATTGAGAAATAAACCTTAGCTCTGGTCAGTATCAGCAGAACTTTTGAACAGAAACCACAGTAGCTCAATCCCTGCCTCCATCCTAATAGTGAAGAAAAATTCCTATTTCAGTTTCTAATGCTATTTAAAGATTTTAAAATGATTTTTGTTGTTTCCTTTTTTAAAAATTTATTTATTTACGTAAAGTTTATATAACATAAAGTCAATCATTTTAATGTGTTCAGTTCAGTGGCACTTAGTACATTCACAATGTTGTACAACATGTTCATCACCCAAAAAGGAAAACCTCGTATCTATTCCCCCTGCCTCCCAGCCCCTGGCAATCACCAATCTGCTTCTGTCTCCATGGATTTACTGATTTTATAAAGTCATATAAATGGAATCATATAGTTTGTGGTCTTTTGTATCTACCTTCTTTCACTTAGCATGTTTTCAAGGTTTATGGACATTGGAACATGTATCAGAATTTTGTTCCTTTATATGGCTGAAGAATATTCCATTGCATGGGCAACCACATTTTGTCGATCCATTCATCCATTGATAAGACATTTAGTTTGTTTCCAGTTTTGGGGTATTGTGAATAATGATGCTATGAATATTTAAATATTTGTTGGGAGTATCTCTCTTCAATTTTTCTGTGTATGTATGTATCTAGGGGTACAATTGCTGGGTTATATGGTAATTACATAATTACCTTTTTGAGGAACTGTGAAACTCTTTTCCACAGCAGCCACATCATTTCACATTCCCATCAACAATGTATGAGGGTTCCAATTTCTCCACATACTTTCCAACACTTGTTATATTCTGCTTTTTTATCTTAATTTAAAAAAATTGTTGCTTTCCTAGTGGGTGCAAAGTGGTAGCCCACTGTGGTTTTGATTTGCATTTCCTTAATGAGTGACGCTGAATATTTTTTCACATGCTTGTTGGCTACCTTGTATCTTCTTTTTTTTTTTTTTAAGATTTATTTATTTTATTTATTTATCCCTCCCTTGCCGCTTGTGTTGCTGTGTCCATTCGCTGCGTGTCTTCTCTGTGTCTGCTTATCTCCCCCTTGCTGTGAGGTCTTGCCGCATCAGCCCACAGTGCCGCGCCAGCCGGACTGCCCTCACAAGGAGGCCCCGGGAAGCGAACCCGGGCCTCCCATATGGTAAACGGGGGCTCTATCCATTGAGCCACACCCGCTTCCTTTTGTATCTTCTTTCAAGAAATGACTATTTAAGTCTTTGCCCACTTTTAAACTGAGTTCTTTGTTTTTAGTTGCTGAATTGTAAGAGCTCTTTATATATTTGAGATATTTTATTTATCAGATACATGATTTGTAAATATTTCTTCCCATTTTGTTGCTTGTCTTTTTACTTTCTTAATATCCTTTGATGTACAAAAATTTAAAATTTTGATGAAGTTTAATTTAGCTATATTTTGTTATTCATGCTTTTAGTATAGCTAAGAATCCATTGCTTAACCCAATGTCATGATAGTTTGTGTTTTTTTTCTAAGAGTTTTATAGTTTTAGCTTTTATATTTAGGTCCTTGTTCCATGTTGAGTTAATTTTTTGTATATGGTGTAAGATAGGGATCCACCTTCATTCTTTTGCATGTAGATATCCAGTTTTCCTAGCACCATTTGTTGAAAAGACTGTTCTTTTTTGTCTTGATTGTCTTGACATCATCATTGAAAATCAAATGGCCATAGATGTACAACTTTGTTTCTGTGCTCCCAATTCTATTTCATTGGCCCATATTTTTATCCTTATGCCAGTATTACATTGTTTTGATTACTGTAGCTGTGTAGCAAGTTTTGAAATTGAGAAGTATAATTCGTTCAACTTTGTTCTTTTTCAATATTGTTTTGGCTATTTAGGACCCCTTGCAATTCCATATGAATTTGAGGACTGGTTTTCCCATTTCTACAAAAATCACCATTGGGATTTTGATTGAGATTGCACTGAACCTATAAATTGATTTGTGTGGCATTGCCATTTTCACAATATCTTCTTCAAATCCATGAGCATGAGATGTCCATTTCCATTTATTTAGGTCTTCTTTAATTTATTTCAGCAATGTTTTGCTGTGTTCAGTAGAAGATTCTTACACCCCTTTGATTAAATTTATTCCTAGGTAATTTATTCTTTTGGATGCTAGTTTAATTAGATTTGTTTTCTTAATTTCCTTTTGATTGTTCATTACTAATATATAGAAATAAACTAATTTTTGCACATTGATCTTGTATCCTGCTACTTTGTTGAATTTATTTATTAACTCTAATAGCTTTTCAATGGATTCTTTAGGACTTTCTGTATATAAAATCATGTCATCTGTGAATATAGTTTTACTTTTTCCTTCCCAGTGTGGATGCCATTTCTTTCTTTTTCTTGCAAAACTGCTCTGGCTCAGGACTTCTGGTACAATGTTGATTAGAAGTGGTGAAAGCAGGCATCTTTGTCTTGTTCTTGATCTTAGGGGGAAGGCTTTCAGTCTTTCACCTCTGAGTATGAAGTTAACTCTGAGTTTTTCATAAATGCCTTTTATCAGGATGAGGGATTTTCCTTCTATTCCTAGTTTTCTAAGTGTTTTGTCAAGAAAGGATGTAGAGTATTGTCAAATGCCTTTTCTGTATCAATTGAGATGGTCATGGGGTTTCCCCCCTTCATTATATTAATGTGGTGCATAACACTGAGTGATTTTTATGTAGAACCACCCCTGCATTCTTGGGATAAATCCCACTTGGTTATGGTGTATAATCCTTTTTTTCTTCTTTAAAGAGGTACGGGGGGATTGAACCCCCGAGACCTCGTACATGCAAGACTCAACCACTGAACTATACTCACTCTGCTGTATAATCCTTTTAATATGCTGCTGAATTTTGTTTGCTAGTATTTCATTGAGGAACTTTGCATCATTATTCATATGGGATATTGGTCTGTAGGCCTTCCCCACCCCCCCACCCCCGTGATGCCTTTGTCTGGTTTTGGTATCAGGGTAATACTGGTCTCATAGAATGAGATGGGAAGTGTTCCCTCCTCTTCTATATTTTTGAAGTGTTAAAGAAGGATTGGTGTTAATTTTTCTTTAAACGATTGGTGGAATTCACCAGTGAAGCTACCTGGTTCTGAGTTATTCTTGGTTGGGGTTTTTTCACTACTGATTTGATCTCTTTACTTCTTATAAGTCTGTTCATATTTTCTATTTCTTCTTAAGACAGTTTTGATAGTATGTTTTCAGGAATTTGGCCACTTCATCTAGATTATCTAATTTGCTGGCATACAATTGTTCATAGCATTCTCTTATTATAATCCTTTTTATATCAGTAAGGTCAGTAGTGATGTCCCCATTTTTGTTTCTCAATTTTAATAATTTGAGACTTCTCTCTTTTTCTCAATCTAGCTACATTTTATCAACTTTGTTGCTCTTTTCAAAAAACCAACTTTTGGTTTTATTGATTTTCTCTAAAGTTTTTCTGTTTTCTATTTCATTTATTTCTACTCCAATGTTTATTATTTCCTTCTTTCCACTGGCTTTGGGTTTAGCATGCTCTTGCTTTTCTAGTTCCTTAAAGTATAAAGTTAGGTTATTGATTTGTTATGCTTCTTTTTTTAATGTAGGCATTTATAGCTATAAATTTTCCTGTGAACACTTTTCCCAGCATCCCGTTAAGTTTTCCTTCCTTCCTTCCCTTCCTTTTCTTCTTTCCTTCTTTCT
>JAQZBX010051972.1:0-19245 GCA_029593785.1 Cabassous unicinctus | reverse complement strand
ATCATTTAATCTGCAAATAATTTATAAATTTTCTACACATTCCTTTTACATTATTGTTTTTCAAACTTGAGGATTATTTTTACACTCTACCAAATCATTGCAAATATATGCTAGATAAGCCGCTGTTGGTTCTACTCTTCATAGACAAAAATATTGTATCAGATCTTTTGTACCTGTGACTAATTCAGTTCCAAACCTTAGTTGAACTTTTCTGTATTCTCAAAAAAATATTAAAATAAAATTACTCAAATATTGGTGACAATGTTACAAATTTGTCTTTTTTACATATTCCTTTTGCATGATCTGCAAGGTCTTTAAGGATAGATTAAATCTCAATGGATTTCAAAGTAATTCAAATGTAGGAAAAGGTTTGAATGGAGGAAGCTCTCTTTTATTCTATAGATATAATCATCTAAAGTATCTGAAGGATAATCTAATTCATTGTTATTTCTTCACCCTTCCTGGCAGTCTGACTACTAAAATCATATAAAGGAAAGAACCTCCATTTAATAGGCAGCCGCGTGCCCACTCTCAAGTGCGACCTTTGAAAATGAAGCTTCAAATCAAAGACTTGGACCTGGAGACTCATACTGTCAGTATGTCCTCTCAACTTCTTAGACACTGTAGTCTCTACAAGGTACACTTTGAAATTTTGTTTATAAGACATTCTAATAGGTACAGGTAGTAACTAAATACTTTCTTGGTATATTTATCAAAACACTTACATGACAAATATTTTATTGATGAAATATTTAGTTCTGTTATAATTTTAAATACATATTCTAGTAGGAACTAAGGAAAATAAAAGAGAAAGATGATAGAGAAGCTGAGTTTCATATAACTATATCTTAATTTTTGTAGAGAAACATTGTACCCAAACATAATTTGTTATGTTAAAAATGACTAGTATAACCTCTTCTAAATTTGTTTTGAATTCTGTGTTTTAATGAATGATTCATATTACTTGTTTATCTTCTGTACTTCTCTTTTCAGTAAATAGGGATGTAAACAAGGCAATAGGAAACTGGACATTGTTGACTGAGTTATTCTTTTGGGGATACCCACAACCAGAGGACTTAAGGGCCTCCTGTTCATGATTTTTTTATTGGCCAACTTGGTGACAATCATTGGAAACACCCTCATCATTACCCTGATTTTTGTGTATTATAGGCTTCACTCACCCATGTATTTTTTCCTCAATAATCTCACTTTCAGTGAAATATTAAGCGCAACCTGTGCTGTTCCCAAGATATTGGCAGGCTTCTTATCATAGAGGAAGACCATATCATTTGGAGTATGCTCTGCACAGTCTTATTTCTACTTCCTTCTGGATGCACTGAGTTTATCCTTTTTGCTGTCATGCCCTATGATCACTATATGGCCATCTGCAGTCCCCTTCAGTACCCTACAATTATGACCAACTCATTATGTATCCATCTTGTCTTCTTCTCCTGGGTGGGTGGCTTTTTCCTCATTCTCCCATCTACCATCTTAAAAACAGGACTGCCATATTATGGCCCCAATGTGATTGATCACTTTTACTGTGACAGTGCACCCCTCCTCCATTTGCCTGTGCTGACATACATATTATTGAGTTCATGGATTTCCTCAGTTCCCTTGTCCTATTCTTCAGCTTCCTCTCACTCACAGTGCTTTCCTATGTTTATATCATCTCCACCATTCTGAAGATACCCTCAGAACAAGGACGACGCAAAGCCTTTGCTACTTGTGCTTCTCACTTCACTGTGGTCTCCATGGGCTATGGGATCTCCATATGTATTTATGTCCATCCCTCACAAAAGAGCAGCCTCCACTTCAACAAGATCCTCTTCATCCTTTCCAGTGTCATCACACTTCTCCTGAATCCTTTCATCTTCATTCTTTGGAATGAATCCATTAAAGAAGCTCTAAAGGACACCTTAGCCAAGGAAAAGAACTTTCTCATAGGGCTGAGATGCATGTGACATAAGTTTTGTTAATCAACTCTGTGGATACTCAGGCTTAACAAGAATGATTCCAACCTAATCGCAAGGTATTTTTAAATGGCACATATTCTAAATTATGACACAGTGACAACTGTGTTATCATAATATTATGGGTTTATGAGCAGTTGTTTGTTAAAGATGTTTTATATCAATTAAAATTTTAATTTTTATTTGCATACTGATGGAGTGACATTTTTTACAATTGCCCAAAAATGAAAACCACCTAAGTATATATCAAAAGATGAATGAATTAACAAAATGAGATATACACATACAATAGAAAATGAGTCAGTCATAAAAGGGAATGCAGTTGTGATGCGTGAGACCACATGGATGAACATTAAAGATACCATGTTTTATGCAAAAAGCCAGGCACAAGAAAACAAATATTGTGTGAGCTCACTTTTATGAAATAAGTAGAATATGCAAATTCAGAGTCCCAAAATAGAACACAGGTTACCAAGGCTGCAGTGGAGGTACGGAATAGAAGGTAATGATTAATGAGAACAGAGATTCTGTTTGGGGTGATGGAAACATTTGGTAATGGATGGTGGTGATGGTAGCACAAAATTGAGATTACTATTAACATTAAAGAATTGTACATTTGCAAGTAGTTAATATGGTAAATTCAAGTTGTATTATTATATGAGAATAAAATAAAATAGCTTAGAACAATACAACATAAACACTGATCTCTATTTTAAACTATGGACTATAGTTAATAGTATAATTCTAATAACATTTCAATAATTGTAACAAAGTTCTTATACTAATATAAAATGTTAATCGAGAAACCTGTATGTTTGGGGGGAGTACAAGGGAAATTTGTAATTTCTGCATGATTTTTCTGCAAACCTACAACTTCTCTAATAAAAAATGAGAAAAATGCAACTTTCAGGTAGTAATATGGTTATGGGTAGAAGTGATATAAGTAATAGTATATAGTATCTTTTAAAAGACCTACAATTGTATATACTACATGGTTGACAATATTACTTAACTAATTATTTCTAATCAGCTCAGCTCCATGGAATATAGGATGAAAAGCATTTAAGGCACCCGTCTCCCAAAGGACACACTCTCATACACACGGAAATTCAAGCTTGGAAAAGACTGTTTTTTTTGTATCTTACTTTAGATCAGGAAAAAGACTACTAATTTTTCTTTATTATTCACTTCAGTTTATTTTTATCACTGCATTTACTCAGTTTTTGTCTTTAATATTTGCATTTTCCTTATACTTTAGCTCTAACATTAACTGCTACATGAAGTACATATTATTTTCCAAGTAGAAAACAAGGCTTTCTCCCACAAATACTTCTTTCATAATACTATCTTTTCAGAGTCCTCAGTAATAATCACTAAAACAGTCCCCTTAACATCCTAGAATATCACCCTTTCATATACTTATTATACGTTTTAAACTATTTTGCTTGCTGTTTATATCCCTAATAAAAAATTAAGCTCTTTGAGAATAGGGATCTTGAATTTCTTATTCAAGGCTTTAGTTCTAGTTCTAAAAGTGTACCCAATAGTGTTACAAATGGTTTACATTGTTTTTTTTTTCAATGAGATCCCTCTGAAGGTTTCCTCAGTTATACTCAAAACATACTGATACATTTCAAGTGTATGATGGAGTTATAGATTGCATCTCTCAGTGGAAAAGGAGTAATTTCCTCAGTTCAAGTCTAAAAAAACTTAGTTATGGAAATGGATCAAGGTATGTAATCTTTCAGGTCCAAAGATATGGCCAGAAGTATAATGACATGCTAAATAATCCATATAAATCTGAGATGGAATTAATCTGAGGAGGAACAGAGGAGTGGAAGGCAGAAAGTACAATATATATCCACTTGAATGGTGCTTCTCAAACTCTCAATGGCCAAGGAGATCCTCCCCCCATCCTCCACGTATCAATACCTTTCTAAAACATAATTAAAATAAATAGCAAGAAATTATCTTTAAAAGATATACAATTCATAACCTACAAAATGGTATAATAGTGGACAGACGTAAATCTATATTCCAATAGATAAAAAAAATCATTAAACCAAAAAAATAAATAAAAAGAAAAAGATTACAAAAACTTTATATGTTGTTTTTTCAAACTGTCCCTTTATAGGTGATTCATAGAGAATGGTTCTTACATGTGTAACATTTTGTTGTTCTGCAATTGTTAAGCAGGTTAAAAATTTTTTTTAAAGAAACAGTCATTACTGCATGAATTGCCAGGATTCCATAGATTCCTAACCAACATACTATCTTTAAACTTTAGGGATGAGTTCAGTTGTTTATTTTTTAAATTTATTTTTAAATGAGCTTTTGATTATATAAATGTTACAGTCAAAATATAGGGGTACCCCACCCCCTCCCACACTATTCCTCATTTACAATATTCATTAGTGTGATATATTTGTTACAATTGAAGCATTACTACTAAGCATAGTCTATAGTTTATGTTATGGTTTACCATATGCACCACACAGTTTTATAGGTTTTGACAAAATGTACAATGGCTTGTATCCATCATTGCAATATCATGCAGATCAATTCCAATGTCCCAAAAAATACCCCATACTACACCTATTCTTCCCTCTCCCTCCTCTTGGGGATCGCAGTCTCTACATCAATGTTACAAGATATTCCATTACTAGAATAACAAGTCTACCTTAGTTATTATACCCTTATGTTTGTGCAATTCCTCAGTCTGAGCATTTGGGGATGGTGATGTTCAATTGGCTTCTGACTGAGAGGGGACTTAGATCCTATGGGGTAGAGGTATGGAAATGTCTTGCTTGCAGTTGTAGATTCAATCTGTTTTTAGGAGATGGATATTGTCCATCATGATCCTTTTGTTCATTTTTCTGGGTGAGTCCAATGAACTGGAGATTAGGTGTTGACTGTAACTCTGCTGAGATAAAGGGCTCAACCAGCATATGAACGGTGTGAACATTTAAGCCTCTCGGACATGTATTTAATAGGTATAGTGCTAATTATAAATTTAAATAAATAGCTCAGAATATCCATGTATAGGAAAATTATAAATAGTCCAACTCTGATACATTAAGGCCCACTAATATGGTGTCAATTTCTGGTACTTTGCATCAGCACCCCTTTGGCAGAGTGATACAATTGAATAGAAAAATAATAGTGTTTATGGGAATGAAAGACACAATAGATGAGATTAAAAACAAATTTGAGGCATATAACAGCAGACTTAATTGATGATTTTTGAAGAAAGAAAGTGATGTAGAAAAAATAACAGCTGAAATTGAAGAGAGAGAGAAAAAATTGGAAACAACTGACCAGGGACTCAGGGAGTTGAATGATAACATGAAACACAACAACACATGTGCCATGGGAGTTCCAAGAGAAGAGAAGGATAAAGGGTCAGAAAGAGTATCTGAGGAAATAATGACAGAAAATTTCCCAACACTCATGAAAAAAATTAATATACATGTCCAAGAAGTGCCGCAAACTCCAAGCAGAATAAATTTGGATAGACCTATTCAAAAACACATATTACTCAATGTCATATGCTAAAGAAAAAGAGAAAAGTTTGAAAGGAGCAAGAGAGAAGCAAACCATCTCATACAAAGGATGTCCAGTAGGACTTAGTATAGATGTCACTTTAAAAACCATGGGGGAGGGGGATGGAGGAGAAGACAAAGGTATGATATAATTAGGATACTGAAAAAGAAAAAATGCAGGCCAAGAATTCTTTTTCTAGTAAATTTTTCTTTCTAATATGAAAGTGAGTTTAAAACATTTGTAAATAAACAGAAAAAGGAATTCAACTGTGCAGGAAACACTAAAGGGGGCCCCGCAGCCCAAGAGAAAAAGACAAGAGGGAGAAGATAGGAGAAGAGTGTAGAAAGCAAGACTATCAAAACAGATAAACAAAAGGGAAAAATGACAGATGAAAATAAGATATGACATATGAAAGCCAAAGAATAAAGAAGGTAAACAATGCATTTACAGGAATATCATTGAATGCGAATGGATTAAACTCCCCAATCAAAAGATACAGGCTGACAGAATGAACAAAAAATATGAACCACTCATATCCTGTCTACAAGTGACCCACCTTAGATCCAGAGATACAAAGCAGCTGAAAGTGAAATCTTGGAAAAAGAAAGTCCATGTAAACCACAACCAATTTACCTTTGTTAAATTGAGGAAGGGATGTTATTATTTTACCTCTAGTACATATTTTACTTCATTTTCCCCCATATAACATCCCCCTATCAGCACCCTACAAAAGTAGTGTATATTTGTTATACATCCTAAAAGAACATTCTTATATTTGTATTATTAACCATAATCTTTGTTGTTTTATTTTGCTGATGCTGCTCGGAGCAAAATACCAGAAATGGGTTGGCTTTTATAATGGAATTTATTAGGTTAAAATTTTATAGTTCTAAGGCTGAGAAAATGTCAAAATCAAGGCCTCATCAGAGATGTTGTCTTACTAAAGTTTGGCTGCTGGATCCTGGACTTCTGCCATGTGACAAAGCAAAATGTTAGGTCTGCCAGTCACTCTGCCTTCTCCTCCAAGCTCACCCTCTCTTTCAGACTCTAGTTTCTCTGTTGGCCTAGGCTCTTGGGGGTCTGTTTGCTTTTGTTTATATAAGACACCTATAAAAGAATTAAGACCCACCTGGGCCTGAAATCTATTCAAAGGCCCTTAACTGAAGTTATCTAATGAAAAGTGATTGATATTGGACTCACCTAGGACAACTGGCAGGGAGATGATGATAGACAATGGCCATCCCAGGGAATGGAGAGAATCTGCAGCTGCAGGCAGGATAATCCCATCCATCTTCTCCATGGGATATAAGTCCCCTCTCAATTGGAGGTGGAGTGGACATCACCATCCCAGACTCCTCAGGATGGGGTGGGGGGAAGAGCTATAGACTAGAGTGGACTTGCTGGTATTCTGCTATAGACATATTATGACTCAAGCAATGGAAGAAATTACAACATTGATGTGGAGCCAGTGGCCACTGGAGGCTCTGGGGGCAGGGAGAGGGAAAAGCACTTGTAATACAGGGGCTTTTTTAGGATTTGGGAATGTCCTGAGTGATATTGCAATGACAGATATAGGCCATTTTATATTATCATATAACATGCAGAACTGTGTGTGAGAGAGTGTGATCTACAATGTGAACTATGGCCCATGCTTAATGACAAAACTCCAGGAGGTGTTTATCAATTGCAATTATGTGCCACACTAATGAAGGATGTTTATGTAGGAGGTTGTGGGAGGTGCGGGAGATGGGAAATATGGGAATCCCTATATTGTGTATCATTTATGGAATCGAACTATCTTTTAAAAATAAAAATAAAAATAAAATTTAAAAAGTCATTGAATCAAATTGTCCCTTAACTGAATCTAAATGGAAGGTCCCACATAGAATAGGTTTACATGCACAGGAAAAGATCAGCCTAAGAATATAATTTTGGGTTCCCATAAAAGACTGAAACAAGGACATTTGGCCACCACAGGGTTCACTGTGTTATACAAGCCATTTTATCCTCCAGTTTTTCTTCCAACAACATATTCTGCCCAAATCTTCCTCTTTCAACAATATTCACAGACATATTTCAGTGCTGTTAATTACAGTGACACTGATTCTTGGCTAAAATTTATCTTCTAAAAAACTCTCGGCCATATTTCAAAAAGGGGACTGATCATGACAATTCCAAATGCAGGTTGCCATTTTAGTTTATTTAACAGTTGCCATTTTTGATCATTTTCCCTATTATCTCATTGGGAACTTGGTGAAAACTTTCAAGTCACCACCACTGAACTCCTTTCTTGTTTAACAATTGTAGTATACTCATTTTGTTCATTTATTCCATGTTTCCTCTTTTATTTTTGATGATTGTTTCCTTTTCTTGACTGTAGTGAAGTTTGTTGGGTGGCTAGTCTATTACATACAAGTTTCTTATAGTTGGTAGATTATAGCTATGACCCTTTTTATTATTTTAGTCGAGTCACCAGGGAAAGTACAATTTTAACCCATTTTCCTTTTGTTACCTATCTTGAGAACAACCATCTGTCTTGAAGGTGAAAAAGAATATGAATATAATCTTGAAAAAATTTAATACACAAAGAACTAAAAATATATTGCCGAAATTTTATAACTAAATATAAAAATTTAAAGTGTATATTTGTCATGATACTTCACCAAATCAAGAACCTAGTCTAGGAAATATGTCTGCCATTTGAAATCTTTGGTCCTGACTAATATGATGAAATATCTTAACTTGGTCAGTTAAAATGTCTAGGTAATCTATCATTGTACCAGATTTATTAATAATAAAAGCCACATTGTTCCTTCATATATAAGAGCTGGTACACCCTTGTTGGACTATGAAGATAACTAGTGGCCATCTGTTTTGTAAAAGCAGTGATGCTGTCAACTTCTGTCTGAAGTGCTTGAAGAACATTGAATATTTTGTTACAACTTTGAAGGTTGGGTAAAAAGGATTTAAGTTAATTATGTGAATTGCATTTAGATGGAGCAAGATAGTCTATTCCATGTTTTCCTCACCAACAATGAAGAAATGCTTTATATATTTTATCCTGTAGGAAATATGTATTCCAATATGATCTAAAGTTAGGATAAGAGTTGATGGGGAAAATGCCTTGAAAGTTTATTTTCTTTCTACCTTTTGAGGAGGTCTTATTAGCATCACCACATTGCAGTTTTCCAAAAGGGTGAGATTGAGTGAACAGAAAGCATAACTATGTAAGTGATGAACAATCTATGTATATTATTTCTGATTAATATTTTGAGTTTCCATTCCAGATAGGATCCGAATATGAAATCATGTTACATTAGTTTCCATGTGCCAGTGGAATTTTTGTCATTGAATCAATATATATTTTTCATGGTTTTCTTTGTGTCTATAAACATATAATTATCAGTGTCTCTTTTAATTTCTGTGTCATTGAATATGGGAGTCCCATCTCCATGATCTGAATTTAACAAGGCTGATTGGTGATATAATCAGTCTAGAATGCATGCCAATTTTGCTCCTGACTTTTTCAGTTTTCCACACATAAAAATCAGTTTTAATCACAAAGTTAAAAATTGCAAAAAACTGGCCTAAAGCTTCAAGTAAAGTCACCTAATGGCATATACATTTACCATATTGATCCTAGAAGGGTGATTATTTCCCAGGATGCCATACCATTTATAA
Organism: Cabassous unicinctus; assembly: GCA_029593785.1. NCBI lineage: Eukaryota > Metazoa > Chordata > Mammalia > Cingulata > Chlamyphoridae > Cabassous > Cabassous unicinctus. The sequence goes on along the minus strand of JAQZBX010051972.1, from coordinate 10,048 downwards.
TCTGATTTACTTCTTATCTTAGCCCATTGATCAATTTCTACTGGAAAGAACATTATTTCAGGCCTATTTTTATCATACAGGTATTGGTAAACCAAGAAATCTGTTGGACTTATAGTGCCAGAAATACTTTAATAACTGTAGTTATGAGATGATCTAAGATTAAAGTAATAATAATAATTAATAGTAATATTATTTAACTAAAACTTTTATCTTGAAGACTATAGAAATAATAGAAAATAGCATTTTCTTGAAGACTTATTTTATTTATTTATCCACCCCCATTGTTATTTGCAGTGGCTTTCTCCCCTCTGTGTCCATTTGCTGTGTGTTCTTTGTGTCAGCTCATCTTCTCTTTAGGAGGCACTGGGAACCGAACCCAGGACCTCCCTTGTGGAAGAGAGTTGCTCAATCACCTGAGCCACCTCAGCTCCCTGCTTTTTGGTGCCTCTCATTGTCTTTGCTCTTTGTGTCTCTTTTGTTGTTTCATTTTATTGTGTCAGCTCACCACGCCTGCCTGCCATGCCTGCTTGCATTCTCCAGGAGGCACTGGAACCAAACCTGGGACCTCTTGTGTGGTAGGTGGAAGCCAAATTGCTTGAGCCACATCCACTTCCTCAAAATAGGATTTTAAAGGGGATAGCAAAAAAGTAAAAACAAAATTATAAAAACAGATAAATGCACAATTATTTCAATTAAACCAGGAAATTTTGGTGTAATGGCATAAAATAAATTATATCTGGTGCTTCATCATCTTGTCTGGCTTAGTCATAAGTTCCCCTTTTGAGCAAGCACCTCGGTTAGCCCTTCCCTGGAAATACCTATGGCTAGCAACACCTGAACCTCCGTAGGTAAGGACTTTATCAGCCAAGCTCACCTTGCATAATCAGCCCCTTGCCACTTCTGCTCTCTCCTGCTGCATACTTTATTAGTGAGGCATGCATCTCCACATGCTTGGATGATAAGACCTGCTCACAGCTTCTCCAAATGGCCCTTGCCAAAACTGTTTTTTGCACGCTATAGTTTGATACTGCCGACTTCCAAGATACATGGGAAAGCCCTATCCATCCATTTTGGGTAACAATAAAGGCAAGAGCCCACCATATACTCATCCCAGCCCCTCCCTAGACCATTGTAGGAGCACAAGTTAAGTAGGGCAAGGGCCCTCCACCACCCTCATTCTCTAGGCTCCCCCTCCAGGCTCTTTGATCTAACAAACCTGTCATTACATGCAATAGCTGGCTATATGTGTTTACACCTCATCACACAGAGAACTTCCACATAACATCTGAAACGCTTAGGGCAAGAGATATTTGCTCCATGCTCTTGGGTAGAAGCAGATGGTGACAACTGCTTCTGGGTTAATTTGGAAAATTTTCATTGTGGACCTTATACCATTTCATAAGACCAACTTGGAAATGGCACTAGTTTTAGCACAGAGTAATATACCCAAGTCACAATTCCTCCTAATATGACAGCTATATGTGAAGTTATCAAACGTAATAAGGTTCTTTCAAGTTAAACAGAATTTTTTTTTTCTCCGATGTCATTCCCAGAATATGAAGTCATCAGGTTCTGAGTGTTGGAATGTTGTCTTTAGGTGATAAAGGGTCAGTACAAGCTTCTGTAACCTGTTGAAAATATCCCTGAAATTATTCCATTAATTTTTCAGGGTACTGAAAAAATTTCCCTTCCCTAACATTGAATCCTTTCTAATGAACTGTCCCCAGTACATGGGCCACCCTATAATAATCTCACTTTGGGATAAAGGATATTTGTCTGATGGTGTAGATCTCAGGGCCATGATAAACAAGAGGATTATTTTTGGCTAAGACAGAACAGGTGAATCAGTAAGACAATTTAGCTAACTTTAATTTAAATACCCCATGGATTTTTTCTGCCTGACCAGAGAATGAGGATGGTATGGGCAATGGTGGTGTTGCTGATGGGAATTATTCAACACCCTTTTTTATAACCTTTCAAGTGAAGTGAGTTCCAAGGTTGCTTGAGAATCCAAAGCATACTCCTCACATTTAATAAACATTTTCTAATAGCTTTTTTCCTACATTTGTAGCAATCTTTTGTGACAAGGAAATGCCTCAACCCATTCAGAGAACATGTAAACCATGAGACATATACAATTATAACCCATTGAAAGTGCAGGTTGGTAAACTCGAAATGCCAGTGTACAAGTGATCCAGAAGAAGGAGGCAAAGCTTTCAGTGATACATCAATTAATGATTTTGCTTGGATTAAATGGCTGGCAAATATGATTTTGATTATGGTTTCTTTGAACTGCCTTATCAAAGACTCCCTGCCAGTATGATGTCACCTCTTTTATATTCCATAATGAGTAATTTCATGGAGTGCTCACATGTAGTTTGTTTCAGGGACTCTGGGGAAACAAGGACAACATCCATTTCTTCCCAGAGTCCACTCCAGGAATATAATATAATTTATTGAGTTGCCAATTTGGCATTTTTCTAATATTCTTTCTCAAATCTTTGAGTGTAAACCAGCATTTGTACTCCAGTAATTTTTGTTTTGTTTTTAAAGTCATTTTCAAGTGATTACAATGCTTCTATTAGTTCAGATACTTATTGAGTTATAGGAGATAGACTTGTTTCCTTGTTTCTTGGGTATATTTGTATGCTTTAACTCATATATTTCTTAAAATGGCTAATGAAAAATTCACTGTGATGCATCTCAAGGTCGTTAACATAATTAATTATTTTTGTTGCATGTATAAATTCCTGCTCATAGAGTTTGAATATTTCTGATTCTGTTTTTATAGGCCATTATTTTGAAAAATGGTACCTGTTATTTTACAATTACTGAAAGTAAAATGATTCATAAATTGCTAAGATATTGAACTAAATCAACCACTATGAATTAAATATTATTTGAAATAGAATGTAATGTTTAGCCAAGAAATTCAGAGACAGAAGGGAATTCCCATAGCATTTCGTGGAAATCAACCCTCGTAATCCCAAACAGTCCTACATATATCAGTGGATAGGTTGAGATATCCAGTGAAGTCTTTATTTATGAACAATTTCTAATATTTATTTGTAAGATATTAGGAACAACATACACTCTCTATATGTTTTTATTATATATATTTCACATGTTTAATAATTGATGAGGGATAAGTGTTTAAGTAGTTCCACTACTTAAAATTGTGAAGAAAACAATTTCTAAATTCCACTTATACAATAAGGAGCAGAGATAAACCCTGAAATCTCTTTCCTTCTTATGCCCAAGGCTATGCATTTAACCATCATGATGCACTCTGAACTACAAGATATATGATAAATGTAGCATAGGGATACTTGGCAATATTATAGAACAAGTAGAAAAATACTAATCTAAGGACATGTAGGGAAGGAAAGAACCTTCTAAGGATAAGTATCAATGCATGGTTTTGATAAAGGAAATTTAAAAATCATCTGGAACTTTGGTTATGTTTAATAAACAACACTTTAGTTAAATATTATCAATGCAAACACTCATTATTTTAATATTTAATAAAATCTCTGCTTAAAAGACATTCTCTTCATCTTCATATATTGAGGATGATAGAAGGAATACTTAAAATCAAAAGATTATTATAGAAAAACAATTTGCTAAAATATATTGCAAAAGTCCTAGAAATTAATATAAACATAATTAATGAAAGTAAAAAATAATTATCTACATAAGATTCTAACCATTGTATATGATTTAATAATTACAAATAGATTATATATAAAGAATAAATATACAGTTTCTAACATTTTTATTCTAACTACCCCTCTTTTCTCCATTTCCCACATATAAAAATAATAGTTCGGAAATGAAGCTTCTAAAAAGGTAATTAGTTTTAGAATTGAAAGGATAATTAAGATTGAAACAATATTTATTTATGCTTCGGTATGTTACAAAAGTAAAATGGTTGTGGCTACAATTTCATTGGGAGGGAGGAGTTTCAGTAAAATCTAGAAAACATGTAGGCAAGGTGCTTGAACAGAAATATGGTTCTTCATCAAATACTGGAATTCATGACTGATGAAAGGAATCTTCCTTTGTGGAGGAGTGAATTCAGGTGGGATTATTTTCTTAGATACTGTTTGCAGGTTATAAGGTAAATTACAAAGAAAGGAAGGGAACTGTGGTAAACACTGTAACAGGGACCTGGAATCAATTAGATTTTAAGAGAATCAAATCTTTAATTGATGTTGCTGTTTAGGAGGAGAGCAAGGGCTCAAACTCATGTGTTATAGAACAACTGAAATGAAAGAGTGGTGTCACCTGATCCATCTGGTCACAACCATGAAAATGATTCTGAGAAGCCCCTCAGAAGCATTCATTAACTATGTTACAGAACCTGATTTTATATCAATTGGCCCATGATTGGGAGCAATAAGCAAATATCCAAGTCACCTGGTACATGAAGACAATCACAGTACAGTGTTTAGACAAATGGGCTGATGCAAAGTATACAGAGCATATCTGAGATGACAATTTGCTAATGAAGGAAATGAGAAATAATCCTTGCTTATGTCCAGACCAACTTTGGAAAGATATTTTACTGAAATAGTATAAATGACTCAGTAACTGAAAGGTTTATGAGCCTCATTTTAGATCACTCAATATATGGAATATTTGATTCTATGAATGTTGAAATTAACATATAAGAGAAGAATTAAGGAAAGAAAATGAAAAGGGAAATATGTGAATTCATCAATTTTTAAAGACTTGTTTCCATTTCTCTAAGCTGAATTCTTCATGAGAAACCACATATTGATACTAGGGGTGGCATTTTATTTGTGAGTAATATGGATTATCTGCACTGAGTTTTTAGTATATTCTTATTTTATACTTTGACTATAGGGAAATGGAAACATAGGGTACATGGACAATCTCACCATTTTCACAGAATTCCTCCTCATGGATACCTCAACCTCCCAAGAGCTCCAGGTCATGCAAGGTCTGATGTTCCTAATGATATATCTGGGAGCTCTGACTGGGAATCTTCTGTTATTGTCATGATAGGCAATTCTAATTTACATCATTCAATGTACTTTTCTTTATAAGCAATTTATCCCTCATAGACCTTTGCTGCATTTCAGTTACTGTGCCCAAAATGATTGTGAATTCTCTGACAGGCACTAAATCAATTTCTCTTCCAGCACGTCCCACCCAGATTTTCCTGGTTCTCTTCCTTGTACACACAGAGTTAGCCTTGCTGGTGATGATGTCCTATGATTGTTATGTTGCCAATTTCCACCCTCTGCACTATGGGCTTACCATGACCCCAGTCTGTGCAAACAGGCAGCTGGTGTCTCATGGGCAAGTAGGTTTCTGTTTTCAGGTGTCCACACAGCTGTCATGTTCAAGCTTCCATTCACAGAGTCAAATGTTATCCACCAATATTTCTGTGATGTACCTCAAATTTTGAGTATCTCATCTCCAGATGTTCAGTTTTCTGAGTCGATGGTCTTAGCTCTAAGTGTTTGTATTGTATTAGTATGTTCTACTTTTATGATTATGTCCTATATTGATATATTTTCAACGGTGCTTAGGATGGATTCTCTGGAAGCCTGTAACAAAGCCCTAATCACCTATGCCTCACAGTTGGCAGTTCTCACTTTGTTTGTAATTTCTGGGGTTAATGCTGCCTTTGTTCCCATTCCAAAAAGAGCTTCTCTTAATAATCTTCTCATGGCCGTGTGCTATATCATGGTGGCCCCGTTCACAAACCCCATCATCTATAGTCTGTGGAATAGAGAGATTAACAATGCTCTATGTAGAATGTTCCAGAGATATTTTTAGTCCCCAAGCAGGGTTTTTCTTGATTAAACAATTCTAAAAATTATTTGAATGAGTTTAATTTGTATATGATATATGTTCTCAATTTGAATCTACCCATAATAACTGTCTGGGGTTTTGTACTCTGCATATATTTTGTTGTTTCATTTGCGAGCTATATATCTGCTTCTAATTTTTTCAACTCCATACATTTGTGTAATTTACATTCTTATGGAAAACATATTCGATATTGTTAAAAGTGTTTTGAATAACATTTTGGATACTGTTGAGTGATGTCAAGGAATAATAACCTTTAGAGAAGACCATGGGTGAGTGCCATAATAAGTGCCTACACATTTGAGAGAACTTCAAGATATAGAATACTGCTACCCTGGAAGGGAATATTGAAAGTTTTGAATTAGAAAATTCAATTAAAATTGCCCTCTTTGCATTCAACTTTCTACAATGTCTGCACAAAATAATAAGGTTAAATAATAAGTTTTAAAATTGAGACACAACTGCAGAATTAAGGACACAGCAAAGATATAGCACTGATATATGTGTTAAAGCTGCATCCTTCATTGAAAAATGGATGATAAAAACCAGAATTGCAACACAGAATATTATTTGGAATCTTAAATAACAGATGTCTCAGGGTCTGAATTCAAGTGACAGCATACATATTTCAAAATGTCCAGTTTCAGCAAAGGTTATAACAGATACAAGAAAATGGAAAGTGATGGTTCAGGCAAAGGAGAAAATTAAAACATTAGTAACCAGCAAGGAGTCAGAATTTAAGTCCCCTTATTTAAGTGATCAAAAATAGAAAAATCTTGTCTCTTGTACATAATGCATGTCCATTGTGTTTTAGTTACACAAATCTTTAATTTTAATGGAGTAAGATTGAGGTAGCTTGAATTTTACTTAACCTTTTAGTGCTCCCCCTTATATTATAATAGTGCTTCAATATCCCATGGATATAAAGCTAGACCATGTATCAGGCTTTTTCACACTAAGTGACAAAGAAAGGAATAATGTGGATTAAAGAGCATTATACTTTGACATAATATGTTTTCTATTTGACATTTGGGTGGATGATTTTTCTTTAGCCTGTTTTCTACAGTTAGGGGCATGTCCAAAGAAAAATGGACAAGAATACTGAATAAGTAGTTGTGTACTGCCTATTGGGGGTTCACTGAAATATAACATAGCCTAAGGCAATTGATACAATGCCACACTATAATTTGGTTGTACCAATTGATGCGCTCATCATTAGGGTTTGAGAATTTTCTTTTCTCTACATCCTCATTCATACTTTATATTTTCAGATATTTCAAATGTTTTTATTGCACTTAGTGTTTGTCTGTGTATATATGTATATGTATATGAATTTGTGTGTATTTACACATATAGAGAATTGTGCTAAGCTTGAAGTTTTAATGTTTGGGTAATATAAGAAATGCCTGACAGATAGCCTGAAATCATGGAGACATTATCCATTAATTGTCTCTAAACTTGTTATAGTTTTGACTTATAATAACGTTTAATATATATCATTTGTGTGTAGTGAGAAGGAGTGAAATTAATTTTTATCCTATATGAATATCCAACTGTCCAAGAATCATAAACTGAAAATTAAATATTAGTGAAGCTACCCTACACTTTCTTTGTCATATTTTGTGTTTTTAATGGATGACTTCTAAAGGATGACATCTGAAGCTGGGCTCTTTAATCTGAAGCATTGTATACAGGAGCCTAAGAGTTGGATATCAATTGAGGAGGTGAATTAAAATAGTTTTTATGATTTATTTATTTTCAACTTCAGGAAGATTGCACTTTTCAGAGAAGGAATATTAATTAAAGAAGAATCAGTATATATCAGTAAACATGACAAAAGGTAATTCAGGTTTTAGACAATATTGTGTTGGTTTGGAACCATGTGCACCCCAAGAAAAACATGTTCTTAATTTTAATCCATTCCTGTACCTGTGAACCCATTGTAAGTTGGAACTTTTGCTGTGGTTCCTTCAAGATGTAGCCCATTACAGTCAGAATGTGTCTTAATCCTATTACTGGAGTCCTTTATAAGCAGAATGAAATTCAGAGAGGGAAATAAAGCCATAGATGGAGCTGCCAGAAGCCAAACATCAACAAAATTCAGAACAGAAGGGAGAGACCAGGAGACGCTGTCATGTGGCAATCTAAGGACCAAGAATCACCAGCAATCAGCCCCGAAACACCAGAGTCTTTGGGAAGAAAGCATCAAATTGAAAATGCCTTGATTTGGAAGTTCTTTTAGCCTTAAAACAATAAGCTAATAAATTCACATTGTTTAAGTCAATCCATTTCATAAGTATTTGCTTGAGCAGCCTAGGAAACGTAAACAAGTAAAATCAAGGAAGTGAATAAATATTAATAGATGTTTAACCAGTTTGTGGAAAAAAGCTTTAACATTCAAAATTTAATTAATATTCAGCAAGTTATTCTGGATTTAAACTGTTAATTTGAAAGGAAGAAATAATTATTTTCCAAATCACATTTCAATGAGTAATTATAAAATAGTGCCAATGTTATATAAATAAGGATATTAGAGGTTTATTGTGTTTCTCTCTCTTTTCATATTACTTTCTTCCATTTTACAGTTAATCATAATCCTGACTGTGAATGCAGCGACAAGCATGTCTATCAACAGTTTAATACATAAATTCTTGTTTGCACTACAGTGCAAAATATCCCATGGCCCTCTCTGTACTACCCTTTTTAAGATATGTAAATAGAATTACCATTCATTATTAGCAGACTGAGTCACTTAAACTTTGACCAATAAAATGTGAGCAAAAGTAATGTGTGTGGACTTAAGAGCTAACACATGTACTGCTTTATAAGATCTTTTAAATCCACAAAGAGAACCACTAAGATCCCATATAGAGGGTTCTCCAAAAGCCTGCTCTTGGAATGTGGATCATACATAGCAAAGTTATAGACAGCACAAAATGAATGTGTGTCATAAGTGGAAAATAATCAGTGTGATTCTCAGCACTGACAAAATTATTCCTTACTGCAAACTAAACAAGTCAGCTGAGTAATACAATAACAAATGGTTTCACAAAGCAGTTGTACCAACTTCTGCACACAAACAAGCAATACATTCTCATATTCTTGGCTCCACAACCTCCCTAGCAACTGGTGAATCCAGATCTAATATTTTTCCATCCTACAGATTTTATGGCAGTATCATATGATTATACATTTTTATTTTCAGTAAATACTAAATGTGAAGAATGTATTTCTATGTTTAAAATAGGATATGTGTTTTTACTCCATTTCAAAATTGCTTTCTAGGCCTTAAAGGTTAATTTTAAGTGGTTTATGATATCAAATTCAATGTCTTTGTTTCTGTTCTAGAGAAAGAAATTCTTCATGGTAATGCAGTCAGATTCACAAATAAGTTACCATTGTGTGTGTTTTTGTATCTTTTCCTCTCTTTTCCTTATCCTCATCTTCTTCTTTCATGCCTATAAAATTTTTTCCTGATTTAAACTACTGAATATGTCTACAAAATTATTATAATACTGGTTTGTTTTCAGTGAAATTTTTTAATTTTCTCACAAGGTCTGTCATATGTATGCCACATATCTGTGTGTGTGTGTTTTTTGGTGTGTATATATGTATACACACACATATACATATATACATACAACATATAATTTCATGCTATTTCTTTGATTTTTAATTTTTTAATTTAATTTTTTATCTTTATTTGCTAATTATTTCACATCCGATTTTAAAATTAATATAAGGTTGAGATCAAGACAAATATACTTGCAATGATATATTCATTATTTACCTGTTTTTGTGTCTATTTAATCAATGACTGTTTTTACAACATTTAAAATATTGTCATATATTTTTGTGAACAATTAATGCATGGAATTTTGCAATAAAATACTTATTCAATTTATATCTTTTACTTTTGCATATAAATTAATAAGGAAAAAGTTTAGAATGCTATATTTTTGAAAGGACATTTTAATTAATTCTATAATTTTATTTAGAATTCTTTTTAAATAAATTTGCATGGGTAATATGAAATTTACTCTATCATTTTGAAAGTCATTAGAAATTGTTTAATAAGATGCATATTGCTTGCCATATTTTCTTAAAATCTTAATTTATTTTGATTTGTATTACTTATAATTTCACTAATTTGGTACCTACCATCATCTTATCATTTTATATTTTAAATGCAGCGTAGCAGGAG
>JAQZBX010051971.1:0-13253 GCA_029593785.1 Cabassous unicinctus | reverse complement strand
CTGCTAGGCGTGGTAAAGATGGTGACTATTCGCGCCTGCGAACATTGTGGCGCGAACAGTAACAGGATATGCTATTTTAAGAAGAAGAAGAAAAAGAAGAAGGAGGAGGAGGTAGAGACGGCCAAGACAGTTGTATTCATTCGACATTGCCCCCAACACATACACACTATGTTTTTATACATTATTACATAAATATGCTTAGAAAAAAGATTAAGGAAATAGACCGAAATATTAACAATCATTTTATCCGGGTTATGGAATTACAGGGTATATGTTTTTTCTTTAAGATTTTCTATTTTTTCCAAGTTTAATTAAATGGGCAAGTAATTATCTAATAATGGGAAAAATGGAATTTAGAAACACTAAAGGATTTTAAAGCTGAGAGAGTCCTTAGAAATACCTAATCTTATACTCCCCCTTCTCTCCCATCAATTTTGTAGGTGACGCTTCCCTGGCCCGTCAAGTGACTGGATACTTGCACTGAAGTCTTATGACTAGTAGACAGCAAGCCAAACTGTGGCTTGAACGCAGATCCTGCAACCCTCATGGCCTGTGCCACACCCATCATATCACTCTGCCTCCCCGAGTCGCAGAGTCCAATGAACTACGTAAGGAAATACTCCATAAGGAAGGAGCTTACTGTATGTACCTATACTTGCCACTAAATAAATATTTGCCAAGAGTCATAGCATAGTTTTATGACATGTAAATAACTTGGTTGCTAATGGAGCTCTGGTGACTTCATCAAAGCTACTGAACTGGGAGTCCTGGTTACAAAACTTTCATTCCTCCATTGTATAGGAGCCTATCTTCAGAAACCTTCAAGGTGAAAATCTATCAAAAGGCACCCCTGTCCTTATGCTAGGTATCTCTATGGCTGTAGGAGGAAATGGGCTATTATTAACTACACATAGAACAGCCACTTAACTTCCATTCCATTGTACCATTCAGTATTAGAATCACTTAACATTTATCAAGGCCAAAAACCATGTAATCAGACAGACTGAAAATCCTCTTTGAAAGCACCCATATCTCATGTGGTTTTAAGTACTTCCTATTTACAATTATTAAGCCTTGTTAAGAACAAAGCACCATCTAAATCTGACAAAAAGATCACTTCCAAGATCTTTCATTCTTAAGGGAGAAAATTCCGACATTCTGATCAAACACATGCGCACGTGTACAGAGAACTCTTGGGCCACACACAAGTGGCTTCCTGTTTTGCTCTGCTTATCTTGCTGGCTGGGTTGGGAAAGCTTTCGAGGCAGGGGGTGGGGAGCTGGCCTTCAAGGAGACAGGAGCAGAGGACTGGCCAGAGGTAGTGTAGTCAAAGGACCATTTTTCAGAGAAGGAAAGCAACTATATCCCAGGTCATAGCCATACTGGGTGGCTCATTTCCTGCCCAATGTGCTAACGAGAAACATAGTACAAGAACACAAGGTATGCTCCAGGCAGGAAGAGTGTGCAGGAGCCTGGGCCACGCGTCAGTCTTCTGGGTTAAGAAGTCATAAACCTAGACTACAGTGAGTTGTACAAGTCACACGAATTTAGGGCAAAGCCTAGAGCATGCATAGGCATAGCAGGGCAGGGAGTGCCTAAATTGAGTGTTGAAAATGCAAAAATGCCGAAAGTGAAAAAAGTCCGCAGTAGAAAAAGCCAAAATAGAAATTTAAGGAAGGGTAGGTTTCATTAAGGTTGCAAAATAGTTCTCCCACCAAAAGTATTTTGGTATTGAAGCCCTAAGAAGGAAAGGGAAATTTATATATTAAAATATAAATGCTAAATTCTTAAATATTTTAAAGTTTTAAGGAAAGAAGGTGAGGTGCTGAACTGATCTCTCTTCTTTATTGTCAGTCAAAATGAAGGTATCCAAAATGGATTATGAGCTACACAAATGTGGCCTTCAATCAGACACCTCTAACTCTGAGAATTTAATCAAAGTGAATAATACAAAAAAGCAAAAGGCTAGATTGTTTGAAGATGTATAACACATTGTGTTCTCTAAGAGCAAAAACAAAAAAGCATTGATCATATTTAATAACTAACAAGAGGGGAACATTAGACAAGGTCAAAAATCAACTGAGGCACATGATATATTTTCAACCACTTTAGAAATGATAACATGAAGAAATAAAGTGGGAAAATCAAATAGTAAGTTTCAAAATTCCATATTTGTTATGGTTACAACTAAATTAAAATTGTGGTGCTGGGAATGGGGCTGGAGGAACAGCTGATGATCCAAAGCAGGTGGTAGCCAAGACAGTTCAGAGAGTGGAGATGCTGAAGGGAGGTCCCCAAGAGCAAAGGAGAATGGGCATTAGATGGTTTGGTACCCCTTTAGGCAAAGCCACAGGATGACTTTTGGGGCTGGCGAAGGAGGGGGGGAAAGGGTGACTCTTGTCTCATCCAGAAATCCCAAAGGGTGGCCTGAGGCCCAAACAAGAAAAGATATTGGTCTTCCTGAGGTGAAAGGGAACTCAAACATAGAGTTTAACCTTGGGTTGAAGGTTTGAAAATAAGGATGGTCTAATGTGAACCTGAAAGAGGGAGATCTGAAGAAGGAACTTGCAGAATAAAATGAAAAAAGGACCACAGAGAGGGTCTGGAAGGGTCCATTTAATCTAGAAATATCTGGAAGGGTATGGTCTAGAAATTTGGCCAAACTCATCAAGGAACATGAGAATGAACTTGTAACTGCCTGATAGAACGTTAGAGCGGGAATGGAGCAAAATGATTAACTTCACCCCACCCGTTGCCATCCCCATCCTTCACATAAGAAAACTCAGACCCAGAAAGGCCATGCTAATTGCTTGCCCAGGATGACTGATTCTTGATAGTAACAGGCTTAGCACCCAGATCTTTTCTTACCAGTCCAGTGATCTTTACATTATGCCATGCTTGAATTAAACTTAAAATGACTGTTTTTCCTTTAAAGCTATGATGGCTTTAAAAATTGGCATTAAAAATTGGGGAAGTGGGAGGGGGAAGTGGTGGAGTATATGGGATTCCCCCTATATTTTCAATGTATCGTTTATGTAATCTAAACCTTCTTTAAAAATTAAAAAAATATAGATTTTAAAAGATGAGAAAAAAATTTGGGAAAAGTCAGGAAGCCACAAAAGAAGGAAGATCAAGTGTAGTTTCAATATCTAAATACAACCTCAGTTGATATCTTGGTACGTTTCCCTTCAGTCTTTTCTTTTCATGCATATATTTTTTTGTATTACAGCACTGTATCAAAACTAAAGGGGGTATTTTTATTGATTGTGTGTGCGAACTACAGGGATCAAGGTCAGCTAAAGGAAATGTCTTCATTTATTATGTTCAGAGTCAAACAGAAAACTCTCGATGTGGTGAGCAGAAGAGCATAAACTGGGACTATAATCTTGGGCATGCTGGACTCCCTGCTTCTGATCCTGCCACCTACTTGCAGGAGTTTTCCATGGCAACCTCATCATTGTTAGTTCATGAAAAGTCTGTGGTCAAGCTGACTTGATATTTTCACTTAAACTGTTGTCAAGGCATATCTCTCCAGTATGTATTATTGTATCCAATACACAACTGACTTTTAAAAAATCTCATTATTTCTATTAGAATTTAACTAGTTGTTTGGGCCCATTTTAAAATTGAAGTTATTGTGGATATTTATTCTACAAGTTAAGCAAACCCATTGAACTTTGTGTCATCAGCCATTTTTTCAGATTTCCATCCAAGTCTCAAGGGTCATTTTCAACTTGGGGCCAAAGAAAAACTGGAAGGCCAGCCCCTGGAAATACTTTCCAGGCTGACTGACATTCAGTCATTAACTGTGCTGTAGAATGTGAAAAGAATCAGCTGTGAATTTATTTAATTATTCTGTCATCCTCCAACTTTTCTATATTATGTGCATAAGGGGGACCTGTGAGAGATTTTTGCCAAATGCCTCCGTGGCTATGACATTTTCTTCCTCTCTCAATCTGGAGACCCCATCAAAAGAGGAAACGTGATGAATTTACACATTAGTAAATTGATGCTGGTCCCTAGGGATCAATGCAATCTCATCTATGGGCTCATAAATCTTATATGACAGTAATCCAGAATTTTTGCAAGGGAAAATTTCATACATAAAGACTTTTAGGAATTCAACTTTTCCAACAGTTTTGTGAAACAGCATTTCCATGTCTCTGGTCTCCTGGAAACTCTCCTACTCTCCAAGATTTGCTCAACAATCATTGGCAGCATCAGCTAATTCCTTCAATGCCCTGAGACATCACCTAGTGTGTCTCAGTGATGTGAACTCATCCAAATTACCTAGATGTTCTTTCATTGTCTTCTGAATCCCTCTTAATAATGCACTTTCCATTTTGAAGCTCATTCTCTTTGGTGGAGAAGTGAAAGCAAAATACATTAACATCAGCCTTACCTACTTAATTAAGCAATAGTCTATCTCTTTCTCCATTCTTCTAGCTCTAGATACTACCAACAAGCAAAACAAACAAAAACACATTCTCGAAATACAAACAACATAATATACACACTACACACGAACACAGGCACACGGATACCCGAAAAAGATTCCGCTTAGTCGGCAAAGAAATTAAATTAATACAGCACTGAAAAGTCATTTTGTAACAAACTATGGAAGCAGACCTTTAAATGATAAAAAGCAAAGCTGGTGAGGTTGTAGGGAAGTGGACATACTCAAATATTCACTAATAACGTAACTATGTATTTGAAGAGCAAATATATAGGGTGTTCACGCCCTTTGTTCCAGGAACCCTACACCTGGACACTTATCTTAAGGAACACATTCAAAAAGAAAGGAAGATCCAAGTATCCAAATATGTTTTTAGGAATATCATAATAGCTCAAACTGGAAGCAGTCTAAGTATCCAACAGTAGGAATGGTTAAACGAACTACAAAACACCTGAACTACAAAACACTGACTGCAGCAGGCCAAATTACAGCCCCCCCCACCCCCAAGATGTCCACATCCTAATCCCAGAATCTGTGAATGTGCTACCTTACACAGGAAAAAGAACTTTGCTGATGTGATTAAGTTAAGAATTTTTAAATGGGAAGATCATTTTAGATTATCTGGGTGGATCCAATGTAATCACAAAGGTCCTTGTAAGAGGAATGCAGGAGGGTCAGGGTCAGAGAAGGAGATGTGAGGACAGAAGCAGAGGTCAGAAAGAGAAAAAAATGTGAAAACGTAAAGCTTTTGGTCTTGAAGAGGGAGCATGGAGCCATGAGTCAAGGAATGCAGGCAGCTTCGAGAAGCTGAAAATGGAAAGAAACAGATTCTCCCCTAAAGCTTCCAGGAGAAACACAGTCCTAATTGACATGTCAATTTTGGGACTTCTGACCTCTAGAACTGTCAGATAAGAAATGTGGATTTTTTAAGCCACTTAATTTGTGGTAATATCTGTTGCATAAGCAGTGAAAAAGGAATATACCAAAAAACAGATTATTCCGTAGCCACTAAAAATCATAAACCTGATGACTACATAAACACAGAAAACTATTAAAATATGCAGATGGAAAAATTGTATGTAAATAACTACTATGTAAAATAGACATACAAATAGATTAACATTAATAGACTAAGATTAAAACATAATAATGGAGGGAAAGACCTCTTAATTGTCTGCCTGTTTCTGCCCTTGAACGCCTAGCTCCCACAGCTGCCAGAGTGGTTCGCTTCCAGTGTAAAATCTGATCATGCTACTCCTCTGCTCAGAAACCTCCAAAGCCTTCACATCTTCTAAGAAGCCCAAGTCCTTCCAAAGGCCCACAAAGCTCAGGTCCATAGCAGCACACAGCTCCAGTGCCCCTGGAGGTGTGCAGTGTACCACCTGCCTGCGAATACGTGGGCTCCCTCACCCCATCTTTTCAGCCTTCCTTTCTGCTATTCTCTGCCTTGCTCACCCCATTCCAGCCTCACTGACCAACGTGCATTGCTGGAACACACCCAGCACACTCCTGCTTCACACCTCTTGCATTTACCGAAATACTCTTTGTTGAGGGATATGCAAGGCTCATTCCTCCACTTCCTCCCAGGCTCTACTCCAATGTCGCCTCAGCAGTGAGGATTTCCTCCATGACCTCATGTTAAATAACAACCCATCCCCACATCCCTGCACTCCCCATCCCCTCATTTGCTTTACTCTTCTCTATAGCTTGTATTGCCATCTGTCATATACTAAAAAATATCTATTTGTGAATTAGAAGGTAAACTCTGTGAAAATGTGGACTTTGGCTGCTTCACTCATTGACACATTCCTGGAGCCTAAAGGAGTTCAAATCGTGAGCGTTCAATAAATATTTTTTGAGTGAATGGATTAAGGTTAGAAATGACTCCAGACAAATGACAAGAGCTCCCATCTTAATGTAGCTGGTTTTTAGGTGAACAATATGCTTTCCTTTAGTGTAGTCACAAAATTGCTTTATTTTTTTATTTTTATTTTTTTAAAAAAGAAACTTTAGATTACATAAATGTTACATAAAAAATACAGGGGATTCCCATATGCCCCACTCCCTTCCTCACCCACACTTTCGCAAATTAACAACATCATTCATTAGTGTGGTACATTTGTTACAATTGATGGACACATTGAAGCATTGCCACTAACCATGGATTATAGTTTACATTATAGTTTACATTCTGTCCCACGCAATTTTGTAAGTTATGACAAAATATATAATGGCCTGTATCTGTCATTGCAACATCATGCAGGAAAATTCCAACGTCCCAAATATGCCTCCATGTTACATCTATTTTTCTCTCTCCCTCCCCTCAGAACCTCCAGTAGCCACTGCCTCCACATCAATGATAAAAGTTCTTCCACTGCTAGAATCACAGTAAGTCTATAGTAGAATAATAGTAAGTATACTTTAGTCCATTGTTCATTCCCCAGTCTTGAGGATTTGGGGATGGTGATGCCCACTCTGCCTCTAATTGAGGTGGGGATGCTTAAAGCCCACGGGGCAGATGGATGGAACTATCTTGCTTGCAGTTGCAGATACTCTCTGTTCCTTGGGATGGTCATTGCCCATCATCATCTCGTTAGCTGTCCTGGGTGAGTCCAATGAAGTAGAGAGCAGGTGTTGCAACTCTGTTGAGATTCAGGGCCCAACTGGCACATGGAGAGACCAAAGATTTAAGTCTCTTGGACATATACCTATCAAGTATAGTACTAACTATAGGTACAAATAGAAGGGGCAGAAGAGCCATGTGTAGGGAAACCACAAATGAATCCAACTCTGTCACACTGGGAAGCATATATTCCAAGGTAAGGCCCTCTGGCAGGGCACCAAACTCCCAAGCTCTCTGCCCTGCCCATAGTGTCTGGATATCTCTAGAGCCCTCAGGAACCCCACTAATTGAGGCAATATTTACTGTGTCAGTCAACAAAATTGTTTTAACAAATCAACAGCTGAGTAACTTTTGATGATGATATTTTTAGAAATGCTAAGTTCAACTGCAAGTCCTTTCTCCTCCTTCTCTGCCTGCCTTTTTAATTCTAAAGCATCCTCTAAAGCCACATTGGTTTCTTTAGATCCTGTCTCCCCATCTCTCTTATGAAGTTTCATCGTATTTGTATAATCCGAATTTAATTTTTTCAGAAATGCTCATCCCTTCTGACACACAGCCCTTAAAGCTGGGGGATCCAATTTTTTTCCACTGACTGTTTTAAGATCTGCTCTCCTAAATCTCTGGTAAAATGTCTAATGATCAGAGTTTTTCCTTCATAGTTACAAATTCCAAGAGATTTGAGATAGGCGATACATAAGACAAGCTGGAGCATCTTGTAATGCCAGAAAGTAAGGAAGTGTTCGAACAACTTCATAATGCCGGGGGTATGTCAAAGGGACACAGGAGCCAACTGAAAGAGCTCTCAATGGACAAAGATGAGGTGACTGGAACAACAAAATAAACAAAGTAGTATTGGATGATATATAAAGTATTAAAACATACCCATGAGTCCACACTGATATAAATAAATGATTGCATAAATAAATAAACGGGAGTGAACAGACAAATCTCCCATGTAGAATAATTCCACATAATTTATGTAGATACTCCACTCTACAAGAAGGGAAGCATGACTCCCATTCCTTGAGTGACTTTCAAGGAGTATATATAGTATGGAAAGGCAGGGGGGGAAAGAGAAGCTTTACAGTGGAGAAACCTGACAAATACTGCCTCAGCCAGGCAATCGAGATTAAAATCAACAGTGATGTCATATTAATAGTGTATGTACTTGACATGATGTGATGAGAATGGCACTTTACTGCCACAAAACACATTACCCCAGTCTAAGCATCAGACAAATCCCGACTGAGACACATTCTACAAAACACCCGACAGTAACTCTCAAAACTATCAAAAGCATCCAAACCAAGGGAAGTCTGAGAAAATGTCACAGCCAAGAGGAGCCTAAAGAGACATAACTACTAACAATGTGGTGTCCTGGATGGACTCCTGGAACAAAAAAAGGACATTATTTCTGAATAAAGTATGGACTTTAGTTAATAATAATTTATCAATATTAGTTCACGAATTGTTACAAGTGTATATACTAACCTAAGATGTTAACAGGGGAAACTGGGTATAAGGTATAGAGAAATCTAGCATCACAATAATTTTCTAAATCTAAAAATGTTCTCAACTTTTTTATTTTAAAAAATTCCAAGAAATCATGACCACTGTCTTCAAAGGCTCCTCCGTCTTCTAAATCGTAAAACAATTCTTCCTTAGTGATCAGTGTTAAGTCCAAAATAGTAACTTCCTTTGTTATATTCTGAGAAGTAATAAAAAAGGGTCCAAATGTATTAAGTGTTTTTTTTTTTTAATCCCAATTACCCAGCCAGCAGAAGCTAAGATAGGCATCGCCTATTGCCTCTTCCAGCTTTGCAGTTTATATCAACAAAGTACCAGACTTAGCCCACAACAATCCAGGCAAAAAAAAAGGTTTTTTTTTTTCCCTTTAACCTCACCAAATGCTCTGCAGAATGGCTCCTCCATCAAACTATGGATTTACAGACGGGCATGTTTTCCTTCTTTACCAATCCTGATTCTCCTCTTTTCCTCCATAGAACAAAGAGATATCCCCACTCCTGTGAGTCTCAGGCCCATCTGAGCAGGAAGCTATGGGAGCAAGTATCAGTTACTACAGTAAAAAAGTGCATAGAGGAAAAGGAGTAAGACCTTCTCCATCCACGCCACTTATTCCATCTAGACTCACCTGCCTGCTCCTACCAGTCCTCCCTGGCCACTTATTTAACCAAGCGGTGGAGATGTGCTGGGTGTAGCTTGGAGCCTCTGTTCTTGTAGCCCTTCCCTTCCACCTAGGACCTCTCCCCCTCTTTCTCTCTTTCTTCTCGCTGCCTTAAACCTGTGAGGCTCCCAGGAGTGATCTCTCCCTTCTCTGGAGTCTAACAAACCCCATCCTTCTCACTCTGCATTCCCAGCACCGCTCTGTCTTTCATTAGCACTGTCACCTCAATGAAACGGTAAGCTTCTTAATGAAGTGGTCTTCATCTACTTTTCTGGTGTCTTGATCATTCATGTTGCTCGATAAACCTCAGGAAATATTTAAGGGTTTGCCGTTGAGTGTTTACTTCACAACAACTCAATGAGGTAGATACATAATAATACCCATTTAATTTTAGCTGAACACACCGAGGAATAAAGAAGTCTAGTGACTCAACCAGGGTCACAGGGAAGTGGAGGAGCCAGAATTCCAGCCCAAACACAAACTCTTAATCACCATGGTATGTTCCATCACTTCCTAATAAATACTTACTAGTTAAATAATCCCCCAGGGAATCTAGATATTTCAATAAGCAGTCTCAAAAGAAAGTTAAAACTGATATGAGAAAAATTTTTATTCAGTTGTTCCCCACACAAGACCTAAAAGTCATGCAGAACTTTTGTACAGTGTAGACAATCTGACTCACTTTAAACAACTCTTCAGCAAAAATTAACTCAAGATGGATCAAAGACTAAATATAAGAGCCAAGACCATAAAGCTCCTAGAAGATAATGTAGGGAAGCATCTATAAGACCTGGTAGTAGGAAATGGTTTCATAAATTTTATACCCAAAGCAAGAGCAACGAAAGAAAAAAAGAGATAAATGGGACCTCCTCAAAATTAAAAACTATTGTACTTCAAAGGAGTTTGTCAAGAAAGAGAAAAAGCAGACTACTCAATGGAAGAGAATACTTGGGAACCTCCTATCTGATAAGGGCCTAATATCCAGCACATATAAAGAAATCTTACATCTCAGAAATAAAAAGACAAACAACCCATTTTTAAAAAGGGCAAGAGATTTGAAGAGACACTTTTCCAAAGAGGAAATACAAATGGCTAAAAAGCACATGAAAAAAATGCTCAACATCACTAGCTATTAGGGAAATGAAAATCAAAACCACACAATGAGATATCATCTTACACCTATAGACTGGCTGCTATTCAAAAAACAAAACAACAAGTGTTAGAGTGGATGTGGAGGAACAGGAGCACTCATCCTGCTGGTGGAAATGTAGAATGATGCAGCCACTGTGGAGGACAGTTTGGCAGTTCCTCAGGAAGCTAAGTATAGAATTTCCATATGATCTGGCAATCCCACTACTAGGAATATACCCAGAAGAACTGAAAGCAGGGACATGAACAGATATATGCACAGCAATGTTGATCACGTTATTCACAATTGTCAAAAGTTGTAAGTAACCCAAGTGTCTATCAACAGATGAACGGATAAACAAAATGTGGTATATACATACAATGGAATATTATCCAGCTGTAAGAAGTAATGAATTACTGACACATGCAACAACATGGATGAATCTCAAAGACCTTATGCTGAATGAATTAAGCCAGTCACTAAGGGACATGATTTCACTGATATGAACCAAGGATATTAAGCAGCCTTACAGAGGTAGAGTCTGGAAAACAGGTTACCAGGAGATAGAAAGGGAGTAGAGAGTGGTGAGCAAATGCTCGATCTGGGCAGAATCTATGATAAGGTAGATGGGGGAGGTCTGGCAGTGGACAAGGGTGATGGTGGTGCAGCAGTGTGAATGGGATCAATGATGCTAGAGTGTGTGAGGGGGATTGTGGAGGTGGTTTGGGCTATCCATAGAGCTGGGGGGAGGGCTGGAGGAAGGAACAGGTGAACTCCGGAGGCAGAGGACCGTGGTTGAGAATATAATTGTGGGAGTGTTCTTTTGGCAACGGTGGCAGGGGAGGGTCACTGGTTCAGGGTGTCAGTGGTGAGGGGATGTGTGGGGAAGGGCACACCCGGGGCATGCCTCTATGAATATGAAAGTATTCATGTGGTCATGGGGTGTTGTCTCAGTGGGTGGAGGCCACACAATAACCAACAAAATATTAAATTCCCATCCTGGGGAGTCCTGCTGTGTTCTTTAATAGAGACTCAAGAATAGTAGAACATAGGGCATTTTTAGGGCATTGGAATTGTTCTGAATGATACTGTAATGGTGGACACAGGCCATTATACATTCTGTCAAAACCTATAAAACTGTACAGTGCAATGTGTAAACCATAATGTTACACTTTATTATAGACCATAGACCATGGTTAGTACAATGCTTCAATATTTGTTAATCAATGGTAACAAATGTACCACACTAATGTAAGATGTTACCATAAGGGGAAAATGTGAGAGGGGGAGAGGGGGAGAGTATATGGGAATTCCCTATATTTTCTATGTAACTTTTCAGTAATCTAAAACTTCTTTGAAAATAAAGTTAAAAAAAGAAAACAGAACAAAAACTTCAGGAAGCATCATGGTCAGCCGTCATTCTTCATGTTGCTTCTCACGACAACCAGTTGAAAGAACTGATGGATGCAGAATGAACAAATAAAGGAGAATGAAAAATGCAAAACTGTACAGTTTGGACTGCAAAGCCAGGCTGGCTCACACACTTTGAGGAAACTGAGCAGAGACAAGCCAACGTGCTGGGGAGCTAACGAGGATCCTGTATATACAATATGCAGCAAGGTTCCCTGCAGCAATCTGCTTCTCATTTCCCACTGGCAATTTTGTGGTTGGATGGTTAGCTTCTTAGAGGATTTATAAAAATAAGTGTGCTCCTGTAATTCAATTACAGGAGCACACAAGTATTCATAGTTACCTTATGGACCAAACCTAAATTAAACAACCTTCCTTTCCTATTACAGGGAAGAAGGTGCCAAGCTAGTCGGCAGGTACAAATTGGTGCAAGGCTCCATCTTCATCCTCATTCTCATCATCCCTAGATGATCGGTTTTAAAGAAGGCCTGCCCACGTGCCAGCAGCCCATGGTAATGCCCACTCCATCCAACCAAAAATCACAGGGCTTTGCCTAAGGGGCAGGCAGCCCTCTCTACTTAGCTGTGCTCTTACCATCTCTCTCATGCCAGCTGTTACTTAACTGAATTCTTCCAGGAAAACCTGTCCAGGAAACACTTTGCCCTTGATGCATCTGCTGGACACGTTAATCCTTTTTTGGGGGCCCTCTAGTTCCTGTTTACCAGACCCAAGTGTCTGGTTTAGCTATTACACTAGGGAACAGTGTCTTCCCTTCTGATCTCCTTTTCACAACCTGTAGGAAGACATAGTAATGAGTTTCCAGAATGAATGAATGAATGAATATGGCCTAAAACATACTCTAGCCAGTCCTTAGGTGGGCTGAATGGAAAATGCCAACATAGTATACGATAGAAATGGTAAGGTAATGAATTTCCTTTGAGCCCCAAATATGACCCAAACCAAATGAATACATAGTTTCAGATGCTGGTTTTGACAGACTTATGAACCCTTAAACTTCTCTTGGGAAGCATTACTTTGACCAAAAAAAAAAAAAAGTGATCCATATTAATCAGTCAGCAAGACTTTGGTATAAAGGAAATTGCTGGGAAGCGGGTGTGGCTCAATGGATAGAGCTCCCGTTTACCATATGGGAGGCCCCGGGTTCGCTTCCCGGGGCCTCCTTGTGAGGGCAGGCCGGTCTGCCCGCGCAGCACGGTGGGCTGATGCAGCAAGACCTCACAGCAGGAAGCAGGTGTGGCTCAATCGACAGAGCCCCCGTTTACCATGCGGGAGGCCCCAGGTTCGCTTCCCGGGGCCTCCTTGTGAGGGCAGGCCGGCCTGCGCGGCGCAGTGGGCTGATGCAGCAGGACCTCACAGCAAGGGGGAGATAGGCAGACACGGAAGAAACACACAGCGAATGGACACAGTAAAACACAAGCAGCAAGGGGGG